>CAUYQG010027743.1:0-54042 GCA_963574415.1 Tarsius wallacei | reverse complement strand
CACGCCCGGCTAATTTTTTGATTTATTGTAGAGATGAGGTCTCGCTTGCCCAGGCGGGTCTCGAACCTGCGGGCTCAGGCAATCCACTCACCTCAGCCTCCCAAAGGCGCGGGATTACAGGCTGAGCCACCGAGCCCGGCTGGTCTCTAAAAGATTTTATAGTCTAGTTGTGGCAAAGTAAAAAGGCAAAGGTCAGATAATGGTGGTAAGCTGTTTAACCACCCAACGGAGAGAGAGATGTCAAAAGAGATATGTAAACCGTAACCCAAATGATGAGTAGGAGTGGCCAAGAGAAGAAGGATGGAGGTAGGAGGTAACTAAACAGTTCAGGGTGGGGATGGGGGCAGGAATAGCATGTACAAAGACCTATAGACAAGAAAATGTGCTCATGGTGTTTAGAGAAAAAGACTGGGTACAGTGAATGGGAAATAGCAATCACCGCTTCCGTGACACGAGTCTCACAGAAGGTTCAGAAAAAGATAACCAGCTATTTCTACTAGCCTTCTCATCTTCTAGAACATGCAAAGGGAAATTAGATGAAGAAATACTTCAAAAAGTGCTTTGTGGAATTTAGCATTCCTCAGCACTAAAACTTTGTTTCTTTTCAATATTACTACCAAAACGTCAGCAAAACCAAACATTTATCAGCACTGCCAAGTTGAGATGTGGCTGGAGTGGTGGACAGGATAATAAAGTTAGAATCTTAAGACTGTCCAAATCTCCTATTGCTGGCAAATGTTTTGTTCTCTGAAGGATATTTATGACCACAGTCAACTTACTCCTTCTAAAATTTTTGTTACTTAGCAAGAAGTTACTTGTATTAAAAAATGGAAAATTCAAAGACCTAAAAACCCCCCACTGTATAATCTATATTGTTTGTATCCTGGTGCTGTCTGCTCGGCCCCAAGTCATCAATTATGTATAGAAATGTACAGCTACAGCAGTAGCCAGTGTCATGGGCCTGTCAGGGATTTTTTAAGAGGAACAAAAACATCTAATTGTGTCTACTTTTAGAAAACACAGGATAGGTGAAAAGAGGAAGATCCATGAAAGAAAATATGAGTAATTCTCAATATATAAATTGACTTCTTATGAGACATAAAAAAATCCATCTTAAAACAAGCACTTGAAAGGAAACCAGAAATATAACTGGGGGAAAGCCTTGGAAATAGATACAAAAAAGGCTGCCATTAGCTTATCAAAACCACACACTTTAGAATACAAACTCATTCCTTATATATTTGAGGAAAAGTAACTAATGGGGGTCACCAAGCTCCAACCTCTCTGAAGCAAATTCAATGGATACAGTGTTTACAACAAGGGGTAGTCACGTTATTTGAAATAAAACGTCTGGTAATTACCAAACCTGGCTGGCTTCTGAGGTGTGAGTTTTCATTCTAAATGAATGAAGCATGTTTACAGAAGGACCTGGGAGCACAAGGACTATGAAGATTAACATGAAGAAAATGCAATCTAAGCTATCTTATGGAATTTTCCCTATTATACCAAACACAGCAAAAGCTTTCACTGGGATTTCAATAAATTTAGTTCTACACATTGCTGCAGAAATTTAGTTATTCTCCCTTTCTCTAGTGGATAGCTTGGGGTAGCAGCTGGTGTGTTGTGTATTTACAATGTGAAAAAGAACTCTTGTTCTCTCTCAGTACCTACATCAGTGTGCTTGAGAAAATTGGGAAAAATGATTTACTTTAAGTAAAATAACTTTATTTCCTATCCTGTAAGGTATTTGACATGCTTTTAAACATCTAAGAGTCATGTTTTCAAAAAGCATACAGATTTCTTCTGGAGAAAACTACAATACATAAAAACGCATCATTTAAATTTATGTAAATTTCCCTCTACCACATGTTCTTGAATGTATATCTTCATTCTTCAACTCTTTCTGGGTAGAATTTTTAATGCCTGGTTTTTATAAGATAATTTAGTTGACATGTAAATATTGTGAGGTAACCAAAGATATCATAATTTTATATTACTTTAAAGAGTATATAACAGTCACATTTTGTCATTACTATACAGGTTAGATCACATGCCATATTATTCAGTCAAATTCTGTAAAATTGAAAGCGTATTTAAAAATCAATGGCAAGACATTAGAAAATGACTGGAATAGATAAGAACCAAATCAATTCCTCCTATTTGTTAGATTTAAAATGGGCATAATTTGCTGATTATTTGCAGAAAGCATAATTTAGCAAAACAGACTTTAATGAAAGCTGAAATATATTTTCTCAGCTATTTTTTTACAAACGATTTTTGCCAGTTTGAATGTAAAAAATTCTGGCATGTTTAAACACATGACAATTAGACCCATGATGCATTAACCACTTGCTACTAATAGAGTCTGTTAAAAAAGACAAAGCTACAATTCCACAATATGGGGGGCAGGGACAAACAAGATTCATCATGGCACTTAGTTGGGGAGTAGGAATTGGGAGAACAGTGAGAGAAACAGATAATAAGCAAATAGTATCAAGTGGTGGTAAGGTCTGTGAACAAAAATAAAGCAAGATACAGCAACAGAATGTGGTAGGGAGGGAAGATGGAGTGTGTGTGTGTGTGTGTGTGTGTGTGTGTGTGTGTGTGTGTGTGTGTGTGGTAGATGGGGTGGTCAGGCGAGGGGCTTGTAAAAGACTTGAATAAAGTAAGAGAGGAAGATCTAGGGGGAAAAGGTAAAAGAAGAGAGTGCAGTGTTCCAGAAGCCAAACGAACAAAGTGTTTCTAGAAGGAGGAAGTCAAATGTTTCTCAGTGATGAAGCAACATGAGGGTCTCTCAGTAGCCACAGGACCGTGACTGCTGGGCAAGTTTGTTACCTTTTGAAACAATAGTCAATAATATATTGTATTAAGTGAGATAATTTAGGTAAAGTACCTTTTAGATAGTAGACAAGTAACTGAGGATTTTCTTCACATTTCATGTGTGTACTGAAATATGAATTTACAAATTCATAGTAAAAGATTTTTTAAATGGTCTCCAGTCAGTTTTTTATGGAATTTGTAAAATGTTTAATTAAACATGAATGTAAGCCAAAATATGGAAGTCAATAACTATAATAGTTGTGGAATTATAGCATTGTTTTTTTTTTTTTTAACAGACTATATTAGTAGCAAGTGCTTAAAAATAGAGCACACGTTTATTGAAAGCTTCCACATAGTAAAATTGCAAGGAAACAACACATTTTTATAATGAATCTGATGGCCCTATCCCTGTCTCCTCTACCTAAAACTTATAACTTAAACAAGCAGCTATGCTCAAAGAACGGGAATGACAGGTCATGTCAGCTAGCAAGAAAAAGGAAACTAACAACTATTACACATTTACTTTATTCTGAGTAATACATGTACCATATGTGTATGCACATGTGTATATTTGCATGTGTATATTTCAGTATTTGCATAATTCATTTCTATTTATTCTTGCGGCAGTAATACAAAGCAGGTAATATTTATTCCTTATTCCTAGATATAGAAACAGAGACTCACAGTTATTTGTAGACACCCAGGAAGTCTCGATAATCTCTGTATGATAAAACCTGTATTTCCTAATCTCCACTTTCTACCTGAAATAGTTTTGAAGTGGAACACTTAAAGAACAAAAACAATTGCACAGTACTTAATACCCCAGAAAGTTTATTTTCATTCAGAAAAGCCTTAAATAAAGAAGGTGAAGTAGGTAAAATGACGACTTCTTTTTCTAGGCAGAAACCACTCATTTGTTATCTTGCTTAAAGCAATAACTACACCCCATTATCTACTTTCAAACTATACATGAAACAGAAGGAAGACAGGTAAAAACAACTTCTTTGATGAAAGTTGTCATTGGACTACAGAAATTCAAACCCCTCTTCAAGGTGGTTTCTACCCATGGTAAGTGAGGGGAGCTTCAGAGAACAACTTGAAGAATGTGCCCCCTGGAATTTGGGAATGAGGGGAAGAGAACACCAGAAAGTGGGGTGTGCATCCTTCCTGGAGAAACCTGAAGATCAAAGGCTGAAGGGAGAGAAGGGCTATAATGGGAGCAAGCTGCCAGTTCTCTACTGGCCAGGCAATGATGTGTCAGTTTTCCTCTGGGTCAAGGAACCCAAAAGAGAGAACTGAACTCGAGTCATCCTGACTAGTACTCCACCTGGACAGACTATAAGGGGCCAAGCGCTCTAAGAATTCTGAAAGAGTTACTGCCCATGCCTCATGTTGTATTAGGATGCTCTTAATGAAGGAGGACCACAGAAGAACCCAAAGAAGCACCCCCACAAGAGAAAGAGATGCCTTAGAAGTGTCACACTCAGAGGGCATCAAAGCCAGATCAAGGTCAAGACACATGAGACTTTGCCCATTCACCTCTAATACCTCCTTCCCCCATGTCCCAGAGGAGACAAAACAGTTGTCCAACAATGGGGAGAAGAGGAACCAAGTCTGAGAGAAGAAATTTATCACAATTCTCCGTTCCCTACTGCAGATTATGACTGTGAGTTGGTGTAGGAGGGGAAGAAAAAAGAAAAGATTTTAGTTAGATAAGTAACTGAAGTTCTGGCATTAGACTAGGCTAGGCTTTTTTGCTTATAGAAGTATAGCAAACATAGTATAAAATTTTATATAGAGAGCTCATACATACACACACAAAACTGAGTAACCACCACCCAGATCCAAGTGTAAAATATTCTCTAGTATTCCAGAAAAATCCCTCCCAGTCAATATCCACTCTGCCAAAGTTACCAAGGTTACTATTGATGCAAACGTCTTAGAACTGGAAGTCTAATACATTGCTGGTAGGAGTGAGTGGAAAATAGTTCAAGTACTTTAAAAAACTGTTTGGCAGTATCTATTAATATTAAACATATGCCCACCCTATGATTTAGTAATTCTACCTGCAGATGTAAACCCAATGTATTATCGCCACAGGTTAATTTTTCTTATTTTGAAATTCATATATACATAAAATCATACACATGAACTCTTTTAATGCCTGGCTTCTTTTGCTCGGTATTACGTCTGGTAAGAGTCAATCATTTGGGGGGGGGGGCAGTAGCTCATCTTTTCCATTCGTATTTTGTTCTATTGTACGAATATAGCATAACTTACTTATCCTGTCTCCTGATGATGGACATTTGAATTTTTTTCCATTTTAGTATATGAGAAAAAAGTTGCCAAGAACATTTCTGAACATGTCTTTATTTAGGTGGACACGAGCATTCATTCTGTTGGGTGTACAGCTGCAAGTAGATTTGCTAAGTCGTAGGGCAGGCATAAGGTTAACATTAGTAGATACTGCCAAACAGTTTTTTAAAGTACTTGACCATTTTCCAGTCACTCCTACCAGAAATATATTAGAACCAGTTATTAGACATCTGCATCAACACTTGTTACTGACAGTCTTTTAAAATTCTAGTCATTCTTTTGCAGATGACACGATCCTATATGATCTGTCAAAAACCTCCTTGCATTGATAAAGGACTTTGGCAAAGTCTCAGGGTATAAAAAAATAAAATAAAATAAAATCTAGTCATTCTAATACATGTGTAGTTGTATTTCATGTGGCTTTAATTTGCTTTTTCCTGATGACTTATGATGTTGAGTTTCTTTTCATATGCTTATTGGAGATTTGGATATCATCTACTATAAAGTGTCTACAAACCTTTGCTCATTTTAAAATTGTGTCATCCATATTTTTTATTGATTTTGTATGAGTTATTTACATAGTTTGGATACAAGTTTTTTGCTGGGTATTTAACAAAGGATCTGCATATTTCAAATATTATTTCAGACTCTGTGGCTTGTCTTTTATTCTCTTAATGGTGCTTTCAATATCAGATTTTTTTGTCTGCTTGTTTTTGAGACAGGTCTTGCTCTGCCACTCAAGCTGGTGTACAGTGGTGCAACCATAGCTCATTACAGCCTCAACTTCCCGGGTGCAGGTTATCCCCTCACCTCAGCCCAGTGAGCAGCTGGAACTACAGGCATACACCGCCATGCCTGACTAATTTTTTAACTTTTTGTAGAGATGTGGTCTCGCTATGCTGCTCAGGCTGGTTTTGAACTCCTGGCCTTAAGCAATCCTCTCACTGTGGTCTCCCAAAGTACTGGGATTATAGGTGTGAGCTACCATGCCCAGCCCCAAATGTTTTCAGTTTTAATGAAATCCAACCGATCAATTTTTTTCATATATGGCTATGTTTTTGTGACTTAAGATATTCATCTATATTTTTTTCCTAGAGGACTGAATATTTTAATAATATTTCACCTGATGAAAAAAAACTACAGGTTTATCCCTATATTTTATTCAAAAAGGGCAAATAATGAACTCACAGAGCAAGTTTAAAAGGGTGATAATGAGTGACAGTAATATTGCTTTCTGTTCACACCCAACAGGCTCTAGCTCATTCAATAAATCACTTATACTTAGTTTGACTATGAAGATTCATTTGAAAAGTAAGTATATCATGCCTTTTTAAAAAATGAACAACCCTCCTAGTGTGTATATGAGACACTCCTGATTTATTAGCTAAGTTTATTATAGATATGACATAGTTATAAAGAATCAGAAGACTTTCCATTAGGGCAATCCACACAAAAACGTACTTCTCTTATAACTGGATTTTCTTAGATGTGGTATTTGCTATTGGATTTAGTGTCTGAGTGAAAAGATGCTGGTCGGGAAGTTGGAAGTGCTTCCAGCCCACTCTGCCACTGACTGCCTGGCGATGGCTCATCTATATCCACAGAGCTCATTTTCCACAACTGAACATTAGAGGGCTGGGTTTGGATTTCTAGTCTGTTTTTCTGTGTTCCCTCCCATGGACCAAAACTAGAAACCCAGGTCATCCTTAACTCCTCTTCCTCTCACCTGCTACGTTACATCTAATCACTAAGGACTCTTGCTTAAATAACTTTCCAATATATATTTGCTTCTCTTCATTCCTACTGCCGCTACCTTACTCTAAGCCACTGTTCTTTTCCCCTCAAGTCACTATACCAGCTTCCTAACTCCAGTCTAGCTGTGTTCCAAACCATTTTCTACATGCAGTCAGGATAGCCCGTCTAAGTCAGCGGTCCCCAACCTTTTTGGCATCAGGGACCAGTTTCGTGGAAGGTAATTTTTCCACAGATGGTGGGAGGAAGAGGTGGATGGCGGGGGTGGGGGTGGGGGTGCGGGAGGTTGGGGGATCATCATGAATTAGATTCTCATTAGGAGCACATAAACTAGATCCCTTGCATGCACAGTTCACAATAGAGTTCACGTGCCTATGAGAATCTAATGCTGCCACCACTCATATGATAGAAGATGGAGCTCTGCTCACCCAATACTCACGTCCCAGTACTCACCCAGCTCCTATATTTTAGGTGGGTAAAAGTGTTGCTGTGTAAGTTATATTAAGTTGTGCTTTGAGAGAAGTTGGAAGAACAATTCTGGAAGGCTTTAGAAGAGTTATTTAAATGGAACCAGTTAAAATGAAACGGCCAAAGGAAAACCACAGAGAGAATTAGGTCACTGCTTCTTGCCTGCTTTACAAGTGCACAGTTTAAGGGAGGGAGGGAAAAAGCCAATACAATAGGGGAAAGCCGAGCAAGACGGCTGAATAAAACTCTCCAGTGATCATCCCCCTGGCAGGAGCACCAAACTGAACAATTATCCATGCAAGAAAGCACCTTCACAGAAGCCCAAAAATCAAGTAAACAATTACAGTACCCGGTTTTAACATAATAACAAGGAAAGAGGCATTGAAGAGGGTAGGAAGGATGATCTTGCATTGCTTACACTGCCTCTACTCCAACCAAGACAGTGCAGCATGGGTAGAGAGAATCTGTGTGTGTGGAGGAGGGAGAGTGAAGTGAGTGTGGGATTTTACAGTAAAACAGTGCCTCCGTGTTACAGTGGAACACAGCCCAGGCCGGTTCCCCACTTCTCTCTTCCACCATGGAAGGAGCAACCCTGGGCCAGAGGGGATTCCTCTGCCCACACGAGAAGAAGCTAAGTCCTGGCTGGTTTCACCAAAAGCCGACTAAAGTTGCCTGGGGCCCAGAATAAAATTTGATAAGCAATCAGGCAACAGTGACTGCAGTCCTTGGGCAAGTCTTCTGCACTGGTCTTGGAGGCAGTGAACCCAGTGCTACACCTACTATAGCAGCCACGAGAGTGTGTGTATCATCTCTCCCTCAACTCCAGGCAATGCAGTGTGGGGAAGAGACTCCTGTCAGTTGGGGGAAGGAGTGGGAAGAGTACAGAAGACTTTGTCTTGTAAGTTGGGTAGCACCTTAGTCACAGTAAAATAAAGCACCAGGTAGATTCCTGAAGCCCCTGAGTCCAGACCTTGCTCCTCAACAGTGTTTCTAGACCCACCCAGAGCCAGAACGGAATCTGTTGCTCTGTGGGATGGACCCAGCCCTGGCAGGATTTACCACCTGCTGACTGACTAAAGTGGTATTAGGCCTTCAATAAACATCAGTGGCAGCCAGGTAGTAGCAGCTGCAGGCCCTGAGTGAGCCCCAGTGCTGTGCTGATCTGGAAAGCTGTGGATGAACCAGCACAGTACCAGTTATGGTGGCCATAGAAGTCCCTTTGTCACCCTTCTCCCAACTCCAGGTAGCCCAGTGTAGACACAGATTCTTTCTGATAGGGAAAAAGAGAGCTAGAAAATTGCCTGGTAACCCAGATAATTCTCTCTTATCTTGCCCAAGTCCCCCCTGTGTATCTAGGAGTTTGCAAGAGTCGCAGAGTTGTTTGGCTTAGGATGCCCCTAGTTCTTAAATACCTACAGTGATCACAAGCTTCAGTCATAACACTCAATCCCTATGAATTCTTGGAACTCCCTGTCAAGAAAGATGGATATGAGAAAGCTCAGGCTGCAAATATTGAAACAAATACCTACCTCTTTAATGCTCACACATTGACAAGCACCAACAAACATCAAGAACACGCAGAAAAATATTATGTCAGCAAAAAGATTAAGTAAGATACCAGTGACCAATTCTGTAATGATAGAGATATGTGATTTCTCAAAAAGGAGATGCAAAATAGTTGTCTTGAGGAAACTCAATAAAATTCAAGATAACACAAAGAAGAAATCCAGAATTCTATCACAGAAATTAAAAAAAGATACTGAAATAATTTAAAAAATCAAGCAGAAATTCTGTAGCTGAAAAAGGCCGCTGACAAAATTAAAAATGCATGAGAGTCTTTCAACAGCAGAATTGATCAAGTAGAAGAAAGAATTAGTGAGTTTGAAGACAGGCTATATAAAAATACACAGTAAGAGGAGGAAAAATAAAAAAGAATGAAGTATACCCACAGGATATTAAAAAATAGCCTCAAAAGGTCATGTTAAATCTAAGAGTTATTGGCCTTAAAAGAGACTGAGAAAGAGACTGAGGTAGAAAATGTCTTCAAATAAATAGTAACAGAGAACTTTCTAAACCTAGAGAAACATGAATATCCAGGTACAAAAAACATTAAGCAGATCTAACCCAAATAAGATGATCCAAAGGCATGTAATAATCTCTCAAAGGTCGAAAACTAAGAAAGAATCCCAAAAGCAGCCAGAGAAAAAAGTAAATGACACATAAAGGAGCCATGATACATCTTGTAGCAGATCTGCATGAAAATCTTACAGGCCAGCAGGGAGTGGGATAACATACTCAAGGTGCTAAAGAAAAAAAACAAAACAACTTCCAGCCTAGAATATTATATCCAGAAATATGATTGTTCAAACATGAAGAAAAAGTAAACAAAGAAACAAAGCTGAAGGATTTCATCTACATCACACATGTCTTACATGAAATGCTAGGGAGTTCGTCAATCTGAAAGAAAAGAAAGCTAACAAGCAGCAAGATATCACCTGAAGGTATAAGATTCACTGGTGAAAGTAAGTACATAAACAAATACAGAATACTCTAACACTGAAATTGTGGTGTGTACATCACTCATATCTTTAGTAGGAAGACTAATAGACAAACATATCAAAAATAATAACTATAGCTTTTTTACAAAATAGTATAAAAAGATATAGAGACAACATAGGGTAAAAAGTGGGGGATGGATGGAGTTAAAGCATAGAGTTTTTTAGTTTTGTCTTTGATTGTTTATTTTTCTTTCCTTTGTGATTAGAGTTGTCATTAGTTTAAAATAATTAGTTATAAGATGTTACTTGTAAGCCTCATGGTAACCACAGAACAAAAACCTGTAATACATATATAAAAATAAAAAGCAAGAAATTAAAAGATACTACAAAAGAAAATCTATTATACCCAAAGGAAGACAGGAAGGGAGGGAGAGAGGGAAGAAGGGAGGAAAATCCAACAAAACAAACCAAAAATGAATAACAAAAAGGTAGTAATAAATCCCTACCTATGAATAATAACATTACATGTAAACAGATTGAATTATTTAATTAAAAGACATAGAGTGGCTGAATGAATTTTTTAAAAAAGACCTTACTGTATGCTGCCCATAAGAAACTCACTTCACCTGTAAAGGCACAAATAGACTAAAAATGAAGGGATGGAAAAAGATATTCCATACAAAAGGAAACCAAAAAAAGAGGAGAACAAGAGTAGCTATACTTGTATCAGATAAAATAGATTTCAAGACAAAATTTTAAAAAGAGATAATGAAACTCATTATAGAATGATAAAGGGGTAAATTCAGCAAGAAGATATAGCAGTTGCAAATATATAATACCTAATATTGGATCACCCAGATAAATAAAGCAAATATTATTAGAGCTAAAGAGAAAGATATAACCCAATGCAGTAATACTCAAGGACTTCAATACTCTACTTTCAGCATTAAATTGATTATTTAGACAAAAAGTTAACAAAGAAAACAGCACATTTAATCTGCACTATAGACCCAATGGACCCAATAGATATCTACAGAACATTTTACCTAATAACAAGAATACATATACTTCTTCTTAGCACATGGAACATTTTTAAGGCTAGATCATATGTCAGGCCACAAAACAAGTCTCAAAAAATATAAATAAATCTGAAATAATATGAATTATTTTCTGACCATAATGGAATGAAGTTGGAATTAGAGACAAAGAGAAACTTTGGAAACTGTATAAATACACAGAAATGAAACAACATGCTCCTGAATAACCATTAGGTCAATGAAAAAATTAAGAAGGATATTTAAAAAAATTTTGAAACAAATGAAAATGAAATAACACATCAAAACTTAGGGAATACAGCAAAATCAATACAGAAAGTGGTTTATAGCAATAAACACATCAAAAAAGTAGAAAAACTTCAAATAAACAATCTAACAATGCATCTTAAAGAACTAGAAAAGAGAACACCAAGTCCCAAAATTAATAAAATAAATAATAAATATCAAAGTAGAAATAAGTAAAATTGAAACTGGAAAAAATACAAAAGATCAACAAAACGAAAAGTTGTTTTTTTGAAAAGATAAACACAATTGACCAAAGAAAAAGAGAGAAGACCCAAATAAATAAAATCAGAGGTAAAAAAAAGACATTACCACTGATACCAGAGACATTCAAAGAATCATTGTGAATGACTATCTGCCAACAAGCTGGAAAATGTAGAAGAAATGGAGAAATTCCTGGACACATAAAACCTACCAAGATTGAACCAGGAAGAAATATAAAACCTGAATAACAAGTGATGAGATACAAGCAGTAATTAAAAGTCTCCCATCAAAGAAAAGCCCAGGACTGGATGGCTTCATTGCAAAGTTCCACTAAATATTTAAAGAAGAACTAATGCCAATTCCACTCAAACTACTCTAGAAAAATCAAGGTGGTAGGAATACTTCCAAACTCATTCTATGAGGCCAGTATTACTCTGATACGAAAAACAAAGACACAACAATCAAAGAAAAATATAGGCCAAGATCTTTGATGAACAATGATACAAAAATTCTGAAGTACTAGCAAAGTACTAGCAAACCAAATTCAACAACACATTAAAAAGATCATTCATTATGATCAAGTGGAATTTATTCCCGGGGTGCAAGGATGGTCCAACATATGCAAATCAATAAATGTGATAAATAACATTGACAAAACGAATGACAAAAAACATAAGATCATTTCAATAGACACCAAAAAAACATTTAATAAAATTCAACATCCCTTCAGGATAAAAATATCTCAAAAAATTGTGTATAGAAGAAACATTTACCTCAATATGATAAACAAACCTATAGCTAGTATCATACTGAACAGTGGAAAACTGAAAGTTTCTCCTCTGAGAACTGGAACAAGACAAGAATGCTTACATTTACCACTTTTATACAACACAGTACTGTACATCCTAACCAGAGCAATTGGACTACAGAAAGAAATAAAGTGCATCCAAATTGGAAAGGAAGAAGTCAAATTATTCTTGTTTGTAGACGATATAATCTTATATTTAGAAAAACCTAAAGACTTCACACACATACACACACACACACACACATACACATAAACAAAAAACCTATTAGAACTGATAAACAGAACATAGATAGAATATTATGTTAAGTGAAATTACCCAGGCAATGAAAAAGAAATATTGTATGTTCTTTCACTCATATATGGGAGCCTAGAAAGTTGAACTCAAGGAGACAGAAAATAATATTGGTCTCAGGCAATCCTCTCATCTTGGCCTCTCAAAGTGCTGGGATTACAGGCTTGAGCCTTCGAGACCAGCCTGGGCAACATGATGAGACCTCGTCTCTACAATAAATAAAAAAAAATTAGCCGGGCGTGGTAGTGCATGCCTGTAGTTCTGGTTCCTTGGAAGGCTGAGGTGGAAGGATCGCTGGAGCCCAGCAGGTTGACACTGGGGTGGCCCTGAGTGTGCCACTGCACTCCAGCCTGGGCAATGGAGTGAGACTCGGACTCAAAAAAAACAGAAAGAAAATAATAATGGTTACCAGAGGATGGGAAAGGTAGAAGTGGGGAAAGGTAGTAGGGAAGGGATAAAGAGGTGTTGGTTAATGGGTACAAAAATACAGTTAGATAGAAGGAACAAGATCTAGCATTCAATAGCACAATAAGTTAACTATAGCTGATAATAATTTATTGTCTATTTCAAAGTAACTAAAAGAGTGGAATTGAAATGATACTAACACAAAGAAATGATAATGCTTGAGGTGACAGCTATCTCAGTTACTCTGATTTGGTTACTATACATCGTAGGCTTGTATCAAAATATCACATGTACCTCATAAATATGTTTAACTATTATGTATCTATAAAAATTTAAAATTAAAATTTTAAGCTAATACACAGTACAGGCCTCTGTACTGTATTGAAATTTTAAGCTAATACACAGTACGGTATTATTTTAAATACTACTCACATCAGGGAATATCCAGTGAGGCAGATCACCCAAAAGCAGACTGCCAATCTTGGGCAGCAGTTTGAATTATGAGGTCCGTGAATTGATCAAAGTGTCAAAGGAATCTGAAATCTGACCTTTCTGATGATCAAACATTATATATTATGATCACATTATTATAGCATAATAATAAGCTGTAGTAAAATTCAGTAAATAAAGGAAATACAAAGTTTCACAAAAATTACTGTGTATTAATTATATCCTTTGTACTCCTATAAAGTACAAAGTATTTAAATACCTTTGTATTTATATTTATAAAGCACTAAATATAATCAGTAAGATTACAAATATTTGCATTTTTTGTCAAGTATCTATATTTGCATTTGTATTTTTAATTTTTTATCTAGATACCTAATTTTGTAAGAGTCAGTAAAAAAAATCACATAAGATTTTTAACTCACAAATGTGATTTTAAAAAATCACAAAGTGTATATATGTCCAAATGTTATTTTGGTATATCATGGTTGATAGTGGCTGACTTTATGACTCCCTCTACACTAAAGTTTACCTCTACCTAAAGCACTGTTAACAAAAGTTGTGGCATTAAATAATCAAATTCAGGCTTAGAAGTTTAATAAGTTAGAATTGTCTTTCTAATGATGATTAATACTTCGACATTATTATACTAATGGTTTAAAAAAAAAGGGAGTGATGGTTACCGAGTTATCAATACCTAAAAGTTCTGCTCAGGCTTTAAAAGGTGGATAGGTATACAGTGGGGGTGCCAAAAAATGTACACACATTGTAAAAGCTGTTATCTATGTATTACTTTTAGTTTGCCTTAATGTGATAGTAACCACTTGACAGTGATAGTAACCACTTTGAGCACCTCTTGTGATTGCAGAAGTCAAATGTGACTAGTATTGATTTTTTGTTATCAGTATCTATTGAGTATTACAATTTTAATACAGTTTTTCCTTTCTTAAAATGTATATACATTTTTTGGCACCCTCTGTATTTACTATTCCTCCATGTACGGCAATTTTAAATGAAACTATGTATGAGGCACTCAAATTCTAGACTCAACAGGTCTGTAACCATTGTGGTGGGTCTGGGGGAGCACACCATAATCAAACACATTTCATTCTGTAGCAAAATATATTAGTATTCCTATTTAATGATATACATACAGATTAAAAATAGCCTTATGTCATTTGAGATCAGATATTGCCCTGATCCAAATACATAGTTTTCTTGGTTTCCAGAGTTTTTCAATTCCTGTATGTAGAAAAGAGTAGAAAACCTGTAATTTCCACTTCTTGGGCTGCTGTACAAATATTAAATGATGAAATGCATGGAGAGTAAACAGCACAGACTAGGCCACACTTAGCGCCAATATTGTCTCTGTCATCAACATTATTGTAATCTTGAAAGACTAGAAATTACATCATTGTTAAAAATGATGGTTGCTGACTGATAACATTCCAAGTGAGTTTTATTGTCTACATTTTTCTATATTTTATAAATTTGATATAATGGATGTTTACTTTTTTAAATAATAAAACAGCTTTATAATACTCATTCACTCTCCCTTCATTTGAAAGGATTTACTTTAAGTCACTGAATTTCTTCCCAGATTTTTCTTGGTCTCGTCTTTTTCTTTATCACAAAAATAAAAATTCTTCTAAGTTTCTTGTGTTGAAAATGTTTTTAGGTTATACACTCATTAGAGGTAAAGAAACTTTTTTTTTTTTTTTTTTTTATTTGGTGTCTCATGCCGTCACCCAGACTGGAGTGCAGTGGCCGCTCCCGGCCACCGCAGCCTCGACCTGCTGGGCTCCGGCGATCCTTCCGCCTCAACCTTCCAAGTAGCTGGAACTACAGGCATGCGCTACCACGCCCGGCTGATTTTTGATTTATTGTAGAGATGAGGTCTCACCAAGTTGCCCAGGCGGGTCTCGAACCCACGGGCTCAGGCAATCCATTCACCTCAGCCTCCCAAGGCGCGGGATTACAGGCTGAGCCACCGAGCCCGGCTAGAGGTAAAGAAACTTTTAACTGCAATTCATATTTTTTTCCTCTGCTGCCAAACCCATAGCAAGGGTTTTTGTGTGTGTGTGTGTGCTACTTTTATAGGGTTCAGCTCATCTACAAGGCATTTCTTCAGTTCCCAAGTTAGTGCAATAATGCATTTATAGACCTGTGAGCTGTTAGATATCAAACAGTAAGATGTCAAGATGCACGCCAAAATTCTCACATAAATCCTTTAACAGTTATAGCCTGTGCTTTCATAAACAAATATTTTAAAGTTGTAATTAAAATCCAAAACCAAAAAAAAAAAAAAAGACAAAACAAACAAAAGCTGTTGGCTTTCCCTACTATTGTCCGGTGTAGTCCTGTTCCAATAGAAGTTTCTTTAATAAAATGTTCTATAATCTGCATTGTTCAATACAATGGCCTAACAACAACAGCTTTTAAGCACTTGAAAGGTGGCTAGTGCAACTAAGGAACTAAATTTTAAATTTTATTTAATTTTTTAATTAATTTAAATTTAAACGTAATTAGCCACATGTGGCTACTTACTAATGTATTAGAGAGTGCCAGGTCCACAAAACCCCAATTGTTTATGCAGTGTTTTTCAGTGGAGACAGAGAATGCCAGTTCTATTTTTAAACTATTTGTAATGTTTCCAATGTAATGAAATTTGAGAGCTCTTTCCTACAACTCTACTTAAAAAGTATCACTATTTTCAGAGCCTGTACGAATGAAAGTTTCTGCTACACTGTTTTTTATATGAAGGGGTGGTTGACCAGAGAAGCCATCACTTTATCCAACTTTTGTGTTTCTGTTTATTCACTGGTTCTTCTATCCACCCTGCCTTACCAACCATGTCTAATAAATATCCACAAAGTGGCTGCAGGCAGACAAACATTAAAAACAAAACAAACAGCAACAACAAAACACAGCATAGTCAATAACAAATGAGCCTTCAATTCAAGAACTATAGCAAGTGACAAAAGCAATCCAAAATCCTACCACAGTCAAAAAACCCCTTTAAATTCTACCTCAGTACACTGATCCTCTTGCTCAGTCCTAAAAGCTTTACCCAAGTTTTGGAAAAATCCGGAAAACTGTTTCAGCATTCATTATACTGCAGCTCACAATTAACAATGCCAGACTCTTTTCTAATCAATTATTCGTACAGATGTCTGGCATTTCTTTGGAGCCCCTTTTCTCGACATCAGAATGGTTTAAGAGATGACACATGCGTGTGTACTTTTCAGAATGAAAGAAGGACTTTAAGCAGGTTTTAACACTAAATGAGAACAAGGGTAAGAGAAGAGAAACCAACCCGTTTCCTCAAGGTTGAGCTTCCGGCAAGCTGCAGGCAGTGCACAGCATGAGAGGATCTGGCTCCAAAAAATGCCCATGTGTTGACAGCTGAGTAAGAGTTTGAAGGCTTAATGGTACAAATGTTCTGTCAACGTCACTCTCACAGAGCTTTATTTAGCCAGAACTGCCAAAAATCTCCAAAGCAGTTGACAACTAATTACTTGAAATTAATCCACTCCAGGCTTTGACATTAAATTAGCAAGTTATTATTTTTACATAGGTGGTAACACTGCACTGACTTGACTAAGTGAGGAAAACAAAGGATCATTTTTGTCCAGCCCCAGACTCTAAAGAAATGAGATTTAAAGACCATAAGATAATGCAATGTGTACCACTTCCATCTTTCCAGAATCAACCCACTAGGTGTCAAATTGGCAATGTGTAATATATTTTCATCAAGTGTCTATCCAATTTATGTCACAAGTGAAAGTTCTACAAATGGAAAGTTTCCCCAAAAGCATAAATATTCAAAACAGCCCAGGATAAAATTAGAATCAGTAAAAGGTAACTCCCATCATTATCTAGAGTCACATGTAAAAATAAAGATTCTGCAGTCTATTATACAGAAGTGCTTCCAGTATTATCACTCAGTGTCTTGGATTTTTAAAGCTTTTCCTAGGCATCTCAGGTTTAAGTGAACAATAATGAGTTATTTTGAGAGTTAGCTGAACTATACTAATCTTTGTTTTTTCTTGAGTACATGCAGCATCTATCTCGGGGCACTTATTCTGGTACTTTCTAGTCTGTCTTCTATCATAACTTTACTATTCATGATTAGCATTACCAAAATGAGAAAGCAAACCACTGAGGACAGGGCTATATCTTGCACATATTCCTTCAGCAGGCATAAGGAGCGTGGACCCCGGGGCCAGACATCCTGAGATCAAATCTCGCTCTACCACTTACTGTCTGTGGAACCCTAGGCAAGTTATCTAACCTCTCTGGGCCTCAGTATCCTCAATTCTTACTCAATGGTTAAGTAAATGATTAAGTAAATTTATACATGTTAATTGCATAGTGCAGCACACGGCACTTAGTAAACATTCAAGAAATGTTGGCTTATATTACTATTATCAGTCATTTTGGACAAATATATTTAAACATAAAATAGTTTCAATTTTTTTTTTGAGTGAGAGTCTCACTCTGTTGCTCAGGCTGGCTGGGGTGCAGTGGCACAATCATGGCTCACTGTAGACTTGATCTCCTGGGCTCAGGTGATCCTTTGCCTCGGCCTCATCAGTAGCTAGGATTACAGGTGCACACCACCACACCTGGCTATTTTTTTTTATTTTTTGTAGAGATGATGTCTCACTAAGTGGTCTAGGCTGGTCTTGAACTCCCGGGCGCAAGTGATCCTCCCGTCTTGAACTCCCGGGCTCAAGTGATCCTCCCACCTTGGCTTCACAAAGTGCCACAGCATCACCCAAAACAACTTCATTTTTAAACATCAGAGATTAATAGAGGGTAAACAGAGAGAAGAAAATATAAAGGAAATGGGGTTATCTTCCTTTGACTATATCTTTACTGGTAATATTGACAAGTAAATTCTACTGTCATTAGCAATGGTTCCATGACCTTTCTCCTTGTGATTCCTATAATATGAGGGTTCTATAGCACACAAATGAGGCTTACTCCTAAGGCCTGACTACTGATAGACCATAAAACGAGTAATGTTAGAGGCATTACCTTTGTTATTACAGTGAATGATTTGTTCCAAAACATAGCTCAGGAATCTTAATATTAACATGTCTCATAGCAATCAATCATATTCAATTTTGACTTTGAAATCTTTGTGAAATATCAAACGATACTGCTAAGCACACAACTTAATTGTAAGGACTGCTGATGTGGACGATAATGCCATTAGTGGGCCCAAAAAGCGAAATCAGCAGTATCAAGTCTGAAAATAAAGAAGGTTGGAATTCTGAGGAAAAAGAGTTAATTCACCAATTTAACAAGATAAAAAACACTAAAAATAATTTGGAAAACAATTTTCTTCATGCATTTAATAAATATGTGTCAGAATAAACAAAAATCACAGAAGCTAAAAGTAAAAAAAAAATCAATTAAAATAAAGTCACAGGGCATGGTAGAGAATTATTTCTGGCAGTTATTTGATATAACATGGTTAATATTTCTAGTCAATCAAATTAACACAATTTTGCCACTGTAGATTTACAATCACAAGATGCACGCTCCCAAGAGGCTTGTTCCAAGAATCAAAGTAACAAATTCCTTTTAGGCATAGAACAACTTGACCGTTCTCTTCTGAAATCATCGCTCAGAAAAAACATTAATTTGCTACACATTCTCATTTGACCATCTTTTCCCTCCTTGACTTCTCCTTCAAAGTCCTCGGGTAGAAACCAGTCCATTTAACCACTCCCTTTGTATCAACAGATATGCTTTTCTTTCTTATCTGTCTGCCTATTCGTATCATGTATACTCTGCCAATGTTATTGATTGAAAGAAGCTCAGGCAAGGTGGTGTCAGCTTATGTTCCTAAAGGAAGTCCCCTGAGCAGATTGGTGAGGCACTTAAGGTCAAATCAGAACTGTCTGTGTTTCTACACTAAATTGCAAGGCACAAAGGAAAGAACACAGAATTCTCAAGCATGCAAAACAATTACCAGCATTCAACCTTTTTTGTTTTTATCCTTCTCCACAGAGCTCAGAGGTACTTGTCACAAAAAGAAAACTTGGCTCTAAAGATAAAAATAATTTTAAAACACTTTCCTTACCTTCTTTGGCTCTCTTATTTATCTTTCCAAAATGTTTACTCCAAAAATAGAAATCTTAAGACAAAAATGTCACTAAATCACATTATGCCTAGAAATAGGATCTGGTAACTACTCTCAGAGGTTAATCTGGCATGTTCCTGATGATTTCAAAAGAAATCTGCACACTTTAAAGAAGGAGAAAGTAAAAAAAAAAAAAAAAAAAAAGGAGAAAGTAGGCCGGGCTTGGTGGCTCAACTTGTAATCCCTGGACTTTGGGAGGTGGAGGCAAGTGGATTGCCTGATCCTGAGGTTCGCGACCAGCCCGGGCAGCTTGGCGAGACCTCGTCTCCACAATAAATTTAAAAAAAAAAAAATAGCTGGGCTTGGTAGTGCACACCTGTAGTTCCGGCTGCTTAGAAGGCTGAGGCGGAAGGATCGGCGGCGCCCAGCAGGTTGACAACAGGGTGGCCGTGAGTGTGCCACTGCACTCCAGCCTGGGCGACCGAGTGAGACTCCAACTCAAAAAAAAAAAAAAAAGAAAGAAAGAAAGAGAAAGTTAACCACAGTTGCCAACCGTGTGCTTAGCAGCACTGTAAAAAAACTCCTCAAATCTGGTTTATGGAAAAACTTTAGAATTCATTCATCAGGTACTTTTCAGAGCACATATTGTATGCACAGCACCTTTTCTAGAACTAGGCTTTCCAAGATGGATATGCATCTTGCCCACAGGGAATTCACAATTCTTTATCTTACAGTGTAATACGTGCTGTGATAGGACATGAGCAACACATCATGGGACAGAACAATTTCAAGGCGTAAAGAATTCAGGAGCTAGACGGATTAGGGTTCAACTATGCTTTCATCACATGCTGGGGGACTCCAGGAAAAGGCACTCATCTTCTTGTATTTCATTTGACCCACATATCACATAGACATAGTATTACATACCTTACAGGACACCTGCCCTTGGTAGATGGTTATTTATTTATTTTTTTGAGTTGGAGTCTCACTCCTTCGCCCAGGCTGGAGCGCAGTGACACGCACGCTCACTGCCACTCCGGTGTCGACCTTCTGGGCTCCGGAGATCCTTCCGCCTCAGCCTTCCACGTAGCCGGAACTACAGACGCGTGCTACCACGCCCGGCTATTTTTTATTTTATTGTAGAGACGAGGTCTCGCCAAATTGCCCGGGCTGGCCTCGAACCCGCGGGCTCAGGCAGTCCACTCGCCTTGGCCTCCCAAAGTGCTGAGATTACAGGCTGAGCCACCAAGCCCGGCTGGTAGATGGTTAATTGTTCTCAGTTTGTTTTCTTCCTTGTATACAAAGTCAAGAACAATTCATTTTGTCTCAAGGCAGTAAAGATGGTGGGGAAAGAGGCCAGAGAAAGGAGAGAGTTGATGCTGGGCCTTGTAGAACAAGTAGTAGAGAAGAATGGGAACTGAAGGATTCTTAGCAAAGGGAGCATCATGAGAAAAGAAAGTACATGACTGTTTACAGGCAGCAGAGCAGAGAGGCTAGAATATAAATTACATAGTTAGCCTGCATGTGCTGGGCACATGATTCTGCTGCCTTCTAGGAGTGACCTGAGGTAACTAACTCACTTACTTGGCGCTTCACTTTCTTCATGTATTTTGCCCACATAATAACAGTACCGAAGTCACAGGATGCATTGAGGATTAAAAGGATATATATATATATCCTTACAAGTAATAAATATTATTGCTACCATGAATAGAGACTTATTGTCATTAGAGAAGTCCAGATGGTTGAGGATGGCTCAGCATGGGGAAAATGGAATGAGTATGGGTTATCACAGTGATATTTCTCATTCTGCCATTTGACTCCCAAGCATCTTATTACTTGGAACCCTGAAAATTTTCTCTCAAATGGGTGAATGAGTTACTTCTATCAGGATATTCTCTGTCTCTTTCTACTGCTATTTCTTTTGGGTTCAGTGGTTTCCTAAATCTGGATATGCATCAGAATCCCTTGGGGAATCTGATTAAAAAACAAAAGCAAAAACAAAAACAAGACCTCTTGGGTCTAAACCTAGAGATTCTTATTCGTTTAAGGTAGAGATGAGAAAGTTTCCCAGATGAGTCTGATGAACCGCCAAATTTGGAAAACTTCGTTCTGAAATACTCAGAAGTCAGTCAGTATGTTTTACTCATATTGCTGCCCACTGAATAAAATAATATCTAGCTTATCTAATAATAACAGATTCATAAAATCACTAGCCTCCTTTTTATTTTTAATCTTACAAACACCGACTAATTCAATGAGGTCATTAACAAAATTATATCTTCTTTCTTAATTTTGCAAAGAGGGTGGCATAAAGGAGCAGTGAATGACAGAGAGGCAGGTTAACTTAATGTTTCATCAAACATTAAAAAAGAAAATACCATCTTTTGGATTAACTATCACAAGACTGCCACAGTAAGTTGTTTAGCCATTATTTACTCTATTCTCAGTTACATTTAGCAATGTAAATGATAAAATGAGAAATCCAAGTAATTCATCCAGGTTTCAATATTATTCCTAGCAAGATCTAAATTTTGATTTGCCAGGATCCATTTGTTCTTTCAGCAGGTCTGTCTTAAAGAATGTCAATCAACCACACCAGAGAGCACTTTTTTGCTTCACAAAATAATCATTCAAATCGTTTATAGCTTCTTAGTACACCTAAGGGTTTGCTGATCAATATTCGATAAAAAGGCTTAGAGGAAGAACAGTTTTAAGCAAAAGGCTGATCAGAAATACAAATAAACATCTCTGAAGTTGTAATATAAAAATTTAATGTATTGCAATTTACAAGTAACTACAAGGGCAGGGTAAGATACAAGGGCTGGCAAAGTCAGCACAGGGACCAGGTCAGGAAGCACCACAGTAAAAGTTTGAACTTCATCCTGAGAGGACTGGGAAGCCAAAGAGGGTTTTTATGGTAAAACTGACATTCTAAAAGGGTATAATACAGTAGTTTTCAACATTGAGTATACAGGATCACCCAGAGAGGTTTAAAAAATATCAATGTCTGAGCTCCCCTAATTTAATTGGCCTAGAGTGGGGCCCACACATCAATAGTTTTTTTTAAAAAAACCACCCAAGTTATTTTAATATACAACCAAGGTTAAGAACCACTGCTCAGATTGGAACCGGGAGTCCTACAAAGGCTATGTAGGATGATGGCTGAACCAGGGTTCTGGTGGTGGTGATGAAAAAAACATAGATACATTTGACAGATATTCAGATGGTAAAATCAGCAGGATATGTCGATTGGCTACTGTGAAGAATGAGGAAAATACATGCATCAAAAATTACCAGTCAGTTCCTCCTAGGAAAACGGGCAAATGGCAGTGCTATGCATTGGCCATGGATTCTAATACACCTGGGTCTGGAACGGACTGCTTCATTCTATTTTGAGGCTTTGGGTAAATTATTTATTCTCTTTGAACCCTATACAAAATGGAGAAAATAACACCTACTTCGCAAAGCTATTGTAGAAATGACATGAGTTACCATATACCAAGGATTGAACACAGAGCCTATTATATAATAGATGCACAATAAATGATTTTCTCTTTCCTCTTATAACTCAGGATGTAGCCACTATGTAATTTGATTCCTTTAGGTCCCTAAAGGAACTAAGTTTGTTCAATATTTAAAATTATTTTAACATAGTATTTAACAAATACCACTATTTATACTTATCAGAAGATATAAGACATTTAAAAAGATGACTTGGATGTTGAAAAATAGTGTATATTTCTAGAAACACAGATACATTGAAAAAATCGCTTCTAATATTGTTAAATTATCTCAAGAACCAAATGGTACAAATAGACAGGAGCTTAGTCATGAAAGACTAATTTTAGGAAAAGCATTTTGATTCTAATTTGTAAGAGCAGTGTCTTTGAATGCCTGGAGGGACCTCTCACCTTTGCACTCACTGTTCCCTTTGCCTGGAATGTTCTTCCTCCAGAAATCCTCATGATTAACTCTCTCATGGCCTTTAAGTTTTTGCTACTTCTAAATTAGGCCAATTTGACCATCCTCCTTAAATTGTATCCTTCCCACCTCTGCAACAGAACATCCGTCTCCCTTTAACTTATAACCTTTAACCTAACTCTTCTTTTTTTCTTTTTCCTTAGGACTTATCTTCTTTTAACAAGCTGTGTAATTTACATATTTATTTTATTTTTTTAATGTCTGCCTTCCCAGCAGGACATAGAAAGGACTAAGAGAAACCCAAGTGTTTTTTTCAACCTTCACACAACACAGCCCCTCTGACATCAGAAGTGTTGGGGTTGCTTCCCCACACATCAAACAATTCTCCAGCAGACACCAGCTGGGTGTCCTCTAACTCAACTCAACTCTGGCTCTACCTGGAGACAGCTTCAGATCCCACAGTTCGAAGGCTTAGTCCTGTGAGACTGCCCCTCACTTTAGACTCGAGTCACAAATCCCAGGTTGTGACCTGTTCTGATGACTGACTGGTCATAAATTGGGGGTGTCCAGGACCCCCTTCTCAGGTTTGATTAATTTGCTGGAGCAGCTCATAGAGACCAGGGAAACACTTTACTCATTTATTATAGAAGATATTACACAGGATACAGACAAGATGGAAGAGACCCATAGGGCAAACCATGAAAGAAGGGGATGTGTAGCTTCCATGCCTCTTGGGGTGCACCACCCTCCAGGAACCTCAGAAACCTCCATGTGTTCAGCTAACTGAAAGCTTTCTAAATCTAGTCCTTTTGAGTTTTTATTCATTAAAACTCATTCATTAAGTAGGCATGATTGATTATATCATTGGTCATTAATGATCAACTCAATCTCCAGCCCCTCTCCCCTCCCTGGAGGCGGTGGTGGAGGGCTGAAAGTTCTAACCCTCTAATCACATAATTGGTTCCCCTGGCAACCAGCCCTCATGCTGAGGTAATCCAGGAGTTCACCAAGAGTCCCTTCATTAGAACAAAGACATTCCTATCACCTAGAAAATTCTAAGGGATTCAGGAGCTCTGTGTCAGATATCACTCAGGAAACTGCAAAGGTCTCACTCTGGAGCTCTGTTCAGGAACTGGGGACGAAAGATCAAACATTAAAACAAACAATTCTCTAGCACCCTGATCTACAAAGGTTTTAGGAGCTCTGTGCCAGGAATGGGGGAAGGTAGGCAGAGATCAAATATATATGTCTTATTACATCCCAGATATAAACTCCACAAGGGCAGAGATCTGAGTCTGTTACCTAGAACAGTGCCTGGCACAAAGAAGGTGTGAAATGGATTTCTGTTGTATGATACTTTAAAACTGCCAACAAAATTCAAAATTCATGTTTATATGCCAGAATTGTATGTAAGAATACTACAAAAATAAATCCAAGTCATCAAAACTGATTTGTTTAAAAAAAAAAAAGGAATAGGTAAAGGAGTTGTCAAAGCCCAAAATTTTGTTCACTGGTACTAATCAGTGCTCTCTTTATTCTTACAGCATCTATGCCAGGACTACTGGAACACAGGAATATGTGTTTGAGAGGGAAAAGACTGGCTTTGGGAGCAATGCTTGGGAAGGGAGGCATGATCTAGTGAAGACAACTAAGACCGGAATTTAAGAGTCTACTGCAGCCGGACGTGGTGGTTCAAGCCTATAATCCCAGCACTTTGGGAGGCCGAGGCAAGAGGGCAACTTGGTGAAACCTCGTCTCTACAATAAATCAAAAAATAAGCTGGGTGTGGTGGCGTGTGTCTGTAGTTCCAGCTACTTGGAAGACTGAGGCAGAAGGATCGCCTGAGCCTAGCAGGTCGAGGCTGTGGTGGCTGTGAGCGTGCCAGTGAACTCCAGCCTGGGCGACAGAATGAGACTCCAACTCAAAAAAAAAAAAAGTCTACCATTTTGCTTCTAAGTGTGTAGGGATGATTTCTTATGCCAAAAAAGAACATGAGAATGTACTTCCTGATCAACAATTTATCAGGGGTTATAATCTCTCTCTGTCCTTATTTCAGAAAACATGGGAGAAAGATGATAGCATTCTGGTCTTTAATAGAAATATAATCCACAATACAGCCCTGATTTCCTCATCCATAGAAACTGTAAATCACAGAGATAAACCATGTTTCTTTTGATCAAACCACAGTTTGAAGGAGCACAATCAACCTGTGTTACCAGGGCACCAAGGACAGCCTAGCTGGAATGACTTCATGAATTTCCAGAGAAGAAATTAAATTACATCATAATGATATTAATATATCTATATTATGGAGAACATGAAAGAAAGAAAGAAAGGTGTTTGAGTCATTGCATTTTGCATAGATCATGACATGTCTGTTTTCTAGACTAAAGGTTTCTAGATGAGAATAAAATTAATGAGGCTTAGGCAACTCCAGAGAATATAGATTAAGATAGAAAGAAATGCCAAACCAAATAAGACTTAAGTCATTCAACAAAGCAGTGCTTGATTGATTTATATTTGGTTTTGTAAGGGAATTGCAGAGTCCACTGTGCCTAACTTCCTGCACTTCTCATTTTAGCCCATCCTTGGCCACTCAAAGCCCAATGGGAAGGCTGATGATAGAAGATCAGATAATCTGCAAAGCAGATAATCTCCTTCTCACAATTGAGTATTAGAACAGTCTAGCAGACCACCTGAGCCCCCATAATATACCCTTTCCAGACCCACAAATGGAGCCATTCAGGCTATTGACCCAAGCCCAGAGGCATCATGGAGGCTCACAATTAAAAGGCTTTGACCCAACTTCTGACCTCAATGTCCGCTTCCTGTGGAGAGTGTCTGAACTGGCCTCACAGAATTGCAGGCTTAGGAATGCTGCCCAAATTACATTCCTTCTACCTTCTAGCTCACAAAACTATTAGGAGCCTATTTGTTCAGATACATTCTGGTCCAATAGCTCAAAACAGTTTATATTAGTCTGTTTCACTGAGGGCTATGTTGTTCTCAGCAATATCCTTTATTCCTATTAAAAGTGACAATAATTAATGTGTATGTGTATGTGTGTGTGTATATATATACACATATAATATATATATTAGCAGCTTCAGCCCCATGCTCAATTGATGGATATAATATTTTTTTTTATTGATTTTATCAGAAGCCTCAATCAGTATAAACAGGTCTTTGGGAAATAAGACCTCCAACAAAAAAAGTTACTGGTTGTTGTAGAATTGTAATTGCTGTTGTTGATAGAACAAGTGTATATTCAAAACCAGGACAAGTGATCTAAAATGAAACAAATATTTTGTCGCATTTAATTGCCTGAAACTGCCTGAATAACTGAGAGGATCAGGAGAGTGAGAAATAAACTTCTCCAAAGACAAAAACCCCAATCTTGAGAACTGTGCAACTGGAAGAAAAAATGAGCAATGTCAATATTAGCAATTAATTAATTTGTTCTAAATCAATGTATTCCTTCTTACATATCTTTAATTCTCTCTAAAGAGCATCATATTAAGTACTCTTTCATTGAGCATTTCTAGACCATTCCGCCATTGAGTATTAAATCAGATATATAACTCCTGTCTGAGGGATGTAAAATTCTTGATAGCTTGAAGAATGGCCCTAGATCCCATCAAATTATATAGTTCAGAGTTCATTCAGTGACTCATACTATACAAATATCTGCTTAACAAATAACTGTCTATGTGTATGTACTATGTGTGTGTGTAAAAAGATGAGTGAGCTAGCAAGAGAGCTAAGCTCCTGTCTCTTAAAAAGCAGTCGGAACAAAATTTAATGTCCATTGGGGAGAAAATTATCCAAAGAATGTTTCAGAAATACATAACAAGATATACTACTGATGAAATACAATTTTGTTTAAAACCACATGTATATTAACTTTAATTTTTCCAGATCAATCTATAACCCTATCAAATGCAGAAAATCAAAAGCAACAACAATAAGGAAAAAAATCCCATTTTTTGAGCATATGTGAATTTCTAGGCAAGGCACATAGGTTGCCTGAATTAACTATGCACTTATTAACCAGGTAATAATGTGGTCATAGGCTTTTGATAGTATAGTAATTGTACTTGCCAATTTTGGGAAAACCAGAGAGTTCTGCTCTATAAAAGCAACTTGCCATCCATGTGCAAACCACTATATTTAGGTTATGTGTTTTATTTTTTCAAACCAGAAGATCTTGCCAACATTTCTTTTTAGTTTTAAAAGCTATTCAATTCAACAAATACTTTCTGACGACCTGCCATGTATGGGTCACTAAATTAGGTGCTGCTAGAGGACACAAGGATGAATTCCATCACAATTCAGCATCTAGGAAATCCGCTGGGACTTGTTGAAATTAAATTTGATTCCTATTTTTAATTGTTGTACCAGTACACAGAAAGATACAAGCTGGCATCTTTATAGTTTTATATCATAGGGGTTTTTTAATTCTTCTTTCCCTTATCATTACTAACACGGTAGAGGAAATAAAGTGACCACTATACTTACAAAAGCACATAATTACCTACAGTCCAGCTCCAGAATTGAACAAAGTCAGAAGTAAAAAAAAAAAAAAGCACATAATTTGCTAGCACAGTTTATTTTCATTACCAGAATTTCAAAAAATAGATAATTTAGAGTAAACAAATATAGACCTAAGCCTTTACTATAAATTTAAACAGTTGCAAAATTTCTAAAGAGTGAAGAAAGGCTAGCCATCATTTTACAGAACTTTTAAATTTATGCCAGATCACTCATTCATAATTGGAATTTCATCAGCAGAGAGATTCAGGTTTTGAGGGGTCTGTCCTATATAATGTGGGGGCTCTTGTTTAGAAAGGATTATAAAATTAGAAGGGACCTATGCAAATGAGGGGCCCTAAAGCTTCAGCTCATTAGCTTCTGAGTAATCTGACCCCGGTTTTCAGCTATCAATAACAAACTTTTGTAAATGGAATGATTTAAAACACAGCAACAAGTATCTGAAATTTAAGTTCTCTAAAAGTTAATTATAGAAACTCTGTGAACTTTTGTGAAATTGAACTATTAAGGAACACTGCCCACCCCTCACCCCGCCCAGAATCTTACTCTAACATTTCCAGGCACAGCATTAGGAAGAGGCTCAAGGTTAATCACTCATTTCCCCTTTCAATCTGTCTCAATTACTGTTATGGGATGCTTCAATTAGTCATTCTCATTCTCTCCAGGGATACGGAGAGATTGCAGATAACTCATCCCAAATAGACTTCACAATTTGAATCCCTCCACCAAGCCAAAGAAAAATCTTCACTGGAGTCGAGCAAGATTTGCTGTCATCCACTCTGCACTCTGTCAATGCCACTCTTTCATCAGAAAAAGAGAAGCCATCAGTCTTTAGGGATGCAAAGCCTTCTTTTCCCATCCCCCAAAGGAGCAAGTTCTGTTTCTACACACACTCAGCCAAGACCGCCCTAGGCAATTGTTCTTAAAACTACCCTTGGAAGGCCCTTTCCAGAAGCTAGCCCCTGAGACAGGCAGCCATATTATCAATCACCTAGACAGCATTTTTGCCTTTTCTATGCCCGCTCTCTACTTGTCATAAGATTCCTTAGCCCTAAAGTGTAAAATCTACAAAAGCAGACATTTCAATGACTCTTGAAGAAGCAACTGTGGCACCAATATTTGCAGAAGACTACAAAGAAAATAATAATTTCTCAACCTAGAAAGAGAAATGTCTCCCATCTTTAGAGAAGGTATTCAAGCTGTCTAAATGCACAGAATAAGAAAAATATTCTATCCAACAAAGAGTTTTGTTGCAAAGGTTGTGTTTTTACCTTTGCAAAAACTCTGAATGGATAATGATTGAAACTATGAATGCACAGAGATTTCTAGTTAGTTTGGCATTTTTAGTAATTGTTTATTCTCCTGTAGAAGGACTAAATTTGCTCAAAGACTGTGTAAAGTGGCCTGTTTCTGGTCACTTATTTCTTCATTTATGCCATCACTGGATTTACACTATCACAGCGCTAACACCATTTGCAATTGCTGGTTCTCATAACTGTTTCATCCAATAGAATACAGACTCCCGGAGCCTGAGAGAAGGGGCACTGAACTGGGGCTGTTTTCTTTTTTTTTTTTTTTGAGTTGGAGTTTCACTCTGTCGCTCAGACTGGAGTGCAGTGGCCACTGCAGCCTCAACCTGCTGGGCTCCGGCGATCCTTCTGCCTCAGCCTTCCGGAATTACAGGCACGCGCTACCACGCCCAGCTGATTTTTTGTAGAGATGAGGTCTCGCCAAGTTGCCCAGGCGGGTCTTGAACCCGCGGGCTCAGGCAATCCACTCACCTCAGCATCCCAAAGCATGGGATTACAGGCTGAGCCACCGAGCCTGGCTTGGGGCTGTTTTCATTTCTGTATCTTTGGTGGTGAGTAGAGTACTAATATAGTTGGGTACTTACTCAATGAGTGGATTTACTGAAAGAGAGATGTGAAATTGATAACATGAAATGAGGAGATCTGTATATTTTAAAAACTGACTTGGAATTGTGTCCTTCAATTTAAATATAAATGGCAAGAAGTCCAATATCTTAGGAGTTTCAATAGTATATTGAAAAACCAAATAATGAAGGTCCTTTTTAAAGAGCTGGCATAGAAGTAGCTTATGGGGGAACAAGCAGTCCTAAGTATGAGGTGATTTTTAATATGTAGTAATGATCCCTTCTAGAAAAACATTTCGGAACCCAGAGATTAAAAATATCCCCAATGTGTTTGAAATCATTTTATTTATTTCAAATTTCGTATACAATTGCCACCTCATATCCTGATTTTACTTTTCATAATATTTGTGGTTTTGTACATAGGAAAAAAGAAACACTCAATTTTGGTTCATGAAACTCTTTCCTAGTATGAGCCCAGGATATCTTAAAATAGAATTATAGGCCGGGAGCAGTGGCTCAAGCCTATAATCCCAGTACGTTGGGAGGCTGAGGCAAAAGGATTGCCTGAGCTCAAGGGTTCAGGACCAGCCTGGGCAACTTGGTGAGACCTTGTCTCTACAATAAATCAAAAAAATAACCTGGGTGCCTGTAGTTCCAGTTACTTGGAAGATTGAGGCAGAAAGATCGCCTGAGCCCAGCAGGTCAAGGCTGCGGTGACCATTAAGCGTGCTACTGCACTCCAGCCTGGGCGACAGAATGAGACTCCGACTCAAAAAAAAAAAAAAAAGAAATAGAATTATATCGGTATTAGAGGGGGTTAAATATTAATATTGGTGAAGCTTTCTTTGGTACCTCTAACCCTCTCTTGGTACTCTCTCTCCATGCATGGCTCCCACATTTTCTGTTTGTGTTTAGGCCTCTTAAAACAATGAAGAGCTCTCTTTGTCTCCTTATCTATTATACTCTGCAGCCTCATCACACAATAAAAGTGAATGACACAATTTTTATTATTTCAGTGACTACTTTAGATTCTGCTTACAATCTAAAGGTTATGGGAGTAACTAGACAAGATTAGGTAGTTCAACTGATTCTAGGAGACTAGTAAGTAAGTAACAGTAAGTACTTACATAAAGATTATTTTCATCCAGTAGTGCTTTGTATATAAAAGTTTATTTAATTCTCTCAACTTCTTATGAGATAGGTTCCCTTACTGCCCCATTTTAGAACTGAGAAACCTGAGGTTCAGAAAGGCTAGCAACTGACTAATACGATCCCTGAGATTCCATCTCAGTCTGGATCCAGAATCTGTGCTCTTTATTAATAATGATGATGACAATAGCAAAGTAACGATAATAGCTAATACCTAGGGAGCACTTATTAGATGTTGGGCATGTTCTTAGCATGTTGTATTTTTTCAGTTATTTAAGAAACAATACCAGATCAGAAGTCAAAAAGACCAGAATTCCAGCACAAATACTGATACTGTGTAACTTGGGGAAAGTCATTTCAACCACTCTGGATCTCAGTTTCCACAGGTATACATTAAAGTTATTGTATTGAATAATATCTGAGGTCCAACATTATCAACACTGTCTTCTCATGTAAGAAGTACCAGAATGAAATTATATTCCTGCTCTCAAAAAACCATACTAATCAAATAATATCAATGATTGAAATCCAACAAAGATATCATAATCTGATGCTCAAAGTTGCTATTTGGTGGATTAACACAGAATATAAAATTTTAAAAAATAATAATTCCTAGAAGCTACAAAGAAACATTTAGTTACACAACTTTGAATTTAATAAATTTAATTACGTAACTTTAAAAAAAACTCTAAAAGACAAAAAAACATACAGTCAAAAGATAAATGACCAGAAATAATATTTATAACATATATAACAGACATAGGTTGTTATTTTATGACTAGTTTATAACATTAATGTAAAAAATTAATGGGAAAATGGATAAAAAATCTATGAATATACTTCTTTATATCCTTAGCACTAGTCCCATTCCTTGACAGAAACAGATGGTCAAAAATCAATGATAAAGTAAATAACTGATGTATGACTTTATTGTAAATCTCCTTTTTGGGTTTCATTTAAAAAGCACACAACCTACATATAGTGATTTGGACAATAATAGAAGGTTAACTTTATAGAATTGTAACAGAATTTTACAGAAATATAAAATCAGAATATTATGCTAAAAAAGATAAGCAAAAAAGCCAATGAACATTTGGAAAACTGCTCAACCTCACTCATAATAAGTAATTGACAAAAAATCATATCAATAATGCCATTTAATCATATAATAATGCCCAGCAGGTTGAGGCTCTGGTGGCCGTGAGCATGACATTGCACTCCAGCCTAGGCGACTGAGTGAGATTCCAACTAAACAAAAAAAAAAAAGTCCAGACTTAATCTCTACACCATTCGAGAGGGGAGCAAAACACTCCAGAATTGATTTATAAAAAATTGTGTACTTATTCTTACAAGTTTAAACTTCAGTCACCTTTAAAGTACTCTCCATTTGACGCAATACACCTATCAACACGCTTTTTCCACTGCTCAAAACATTTTTTGAACTTGTCAGTTTTGATGCCTTTTAGTGCTTCTGTTGTTTTTATTTCGCCTCTTCTACATCAGTAAATCATTTCCTTTTGAGGACTTTTTTCATCCAGGGAAACAAAATAAAGTCACTTGGCTTGAGATCAGGCAAATAGGGTGGGGCATGGGAGTCATGCCGCTTTTGGTCAAAAACTGAACACGCAAGGAAGTGTGGGCAGGTTGTTTGTATAAACCCATCATGAAAAGGGCAAATGCATTGAAAGAATCTCCAAAAACAAAAAAATTCACTGAAGCCTTTCACAGCTGGTACACTGATGCCAATGGGTTCCTAGAACACTCAGCTAGCAGGAGATGCCTGTATTACAAGGAGCCCACCACCCTCCAAAAAATAATTCTGTTTTTGGGGGTCCCACTTTGTATATCCATGTAACAGACTTCACTTTTACCCCTAAACCTATAAAAATAAAAATTAAAGAAGAGGTCAGAGAGCTGGCTAGCCTGCTTTTTGTCACATGAAGATTCAGGGAGAAGTTGGCTGTCTGCAAGCTGGAAGAGAGCGCTCATAAGAACCTGACTATGCTGACACTGATCTAGGACTTCCAGTTCCATACCTTCCAGAAATAAATCTTTGTTATTTAAGCCATGCAGTCTATGGTAATTTGTTATTGCAGCCCGAACCAACTAAGAAAAACATATACTCTTAATGAGATCTATTGATTCTTTCAAAAGTTGTAAGTAGTGCCAAGACAGGTAGTAGATGGACATCCCCAGAGAGAATTTCATTCTCCTTAGTCTAGCCTCAATGTCTCTAGGAGCAAGGTTGGGTGATCCACTTTTAATACAACAGGGCAGGGAGAAGGAATGACTGTTATGTAGATACAAACTTCAGACTTGGAATTAGGAGGCCTGATGGGTTGGCCTCCCTGGCTGTAAGACCTGGGTTAATCGCTTAACCAACTTCTATGACTCTCAGAGTCCTTAGCTATAAAATGCAGATAACCATTCTTCCAAGGACTGTTGTTAAGATTTGTGAGATAATGGGCATGAAAATATTTAGCACAGTTTCCTAGATTAATAGATGCTCAATGAATGTTAGTTGAATGCAACCTCAAAAAACATATTTTAGGCATTATGATAATAAAAATTATAATAGTACATAATATCATTAAAGTGTGCAGGTGTGAGTTTAACCTTTTAACAGTAAAATTTTTTGAAGGCATTCTAAATTCTATTATTTGAAGGATTATTTTTGCTAATATTTTATACCTTACTCAGAATAGCCAATCAACAAATATATATGTTCACTAGATGAATAAATAAAAATGGGCTTTTTAGTTATAAGCAAACCTGTTAATAAGAAACTGTACTGAAATTGACCAAAGGCAAGCACATTTTATGGTTTTAATTACTGACTGTAATAGTATAAAGCTAATCATTCTTAAAGGCTTAAAATATGCTATGCATGGGGGAAGAAAGATTCAGAATATGTAAGAGATAGTTCTGAGCAGGAGACAAGAAAACATCAAGAAAACCTGAGCCATTACTTTACCCATTACTTTAATTGTAAGTTATTTAAATCTGCTGAGATTAAGCTTGCCTGCACTGCAAGTACTTTTTCCTTTTAATTTTAACTTCAGGTTTATCAGACATAAAAATAGAAAAATTAAAATGCAAAAAATTGTTATAAAGGTGGGAAATATGAAAGCAAGAGGGGCTTTAAGAGAAACTAATATTTAGAGCAACTTGAAAGGGAAAACACACAAGCCAACCAACCTTGATATATTTTCATTAAGGTCTGTCTCTCTCCTTAATGAAAATAGACACTGAAGCTAGAAAGGACATGATCATCCCGCTACTTAAATGTTTGTGTGTTATGTAATTAAAATGTTTAAGTATTTACAAAAAGATGACATGTGATTTGTAAAGAAAATTTCTGCTTTGCTGAAAACAGGGCATTCAGACCATATAAACTCATGCCCTCATAGAACAATTAGTAATTGCCTCTAATTTTAAAATCTTTATTATATTTCTCATATATACTGTATTACACAAAATGTACCAGAGCTTTTAAATATTAGCCCCCCAAATCTGAACACTGCGAATGTGTTAAGAGGAAAACAATGTCAGGTATCCACTTGTGAGGGTGGAAATCAATGTCTCTAAAAAGAATAGCCTGAACTATGGGTTATTCTTGTTACCAGACAGAATAACAGTCTGTGGGACCATCATCAAGGAAAAGAAAAAGTGTAAAATCAAAACACTGCTAAAAGCAAACAGAATTGTTCAACTCTTTGACCTAATTTGAGTTGAGAAATCAAGTGTACCTCAGCCCCTCAGTTCTCAGTCAACTCAAATATGTGGGGCAAGTCTGTGGAGCTGGGCTTCATTGAGTGGCTGGTCAATTGTTAGGGACGGAGCTGTAGTTGTACAAAAAGCAGATGAATTCTTGTCTTCTGAAGGTCAATACATCTTCTCTGAGGTCCCCATACTTCCCTAACTCTAATCAGTAATTGTCATTAAAAGCTCTCATCAAGTGAAGCAAGTGCAATTACAGCATCTTGCCCTCACAGGGTGTACTGAACTGAGAAGGCTGGAAGGGTTCATAAATTAGTGCCAATTCACTTTCCTTCTATCTTCTGTGCAATCTGCTGCAAGAGAGAAAAATTGTGTCCATACGCATTAAGGCAAAAGCCCACCGGCCCCTACAAAATTAGTGTAAACACTAACTGTGGTTATTTGAGGGAGTCCCTATTTCATTATGTGTCTCAGAAATAAAAGAGATAAAGTTTGCCATCAATAATACTGAACATATCTGCTGAATCCCGCAGATTCCAAGACATTAATAATTCAAAATCTTGAGGGAATTTTGTCATGGTGGAGATACGACTTGTCTGCAAACGGAGCTCAGGGGATGCTCAGTATGATCTATTCTTGTATATACACACAACTGCTGCATTCATCACGACATGCAGAGGAACACAGGACTCTGTCGTACCTCTACAGTAATTTCTGAAATTTGTGAATCTATATTATGAAGTTGTTATGCATAACACAATACATTCCCATTCTCACATGAAGAGTAATCATCATGAGATGTCATTATGCCTTACAGATTAAATGGACTGATAAGTATCTCCCTCATCTCTTAAACAAATATGCCATAACTCAGAAAACATTGAGATTAAATGGTCAGAGGCAGAAAAGAGAAAAACATGTTGGCTCTCTTCCTATTGAAAGAAATATACATCTGTGTGTATAAGTATGGGTCTATATATATGTATGTATATGCCTACATATGTGTGTATGTATATTTTATGTTTGTATACAAAAATGAATATATACACACATACACACTCACATAACTATAAACTTCAGATTTATTGAAAAACCAGAAATTGGCAATGTCAGTTATGCCACTTATTGTTGTTCCAGGGACCATCATCCATGAAGGTGACGCTAGCAAAAATATCCACCAATATTTTCCCCAAAAGATTTCTCTAGAGATGAGCCAGACTCTCAATGGCTGATAAAAGACTATGAACTCAATACTAAAGCCAGAATGATCTTTCTAAAATACTCATCTAATGATTTCATTCCTCTGTGGAAATTCTTCCCATTGCCCTTAGAATAAAGCCCTAACTCCTTCTTAACAAGGCCCACAAGACCGGCATGATCTCTCTACCTGTGCCTACCTCAGCCTTATCTCACCCATTCTCCTCCTCATTTTCTGAGTTCATGGCAATGGCTTTCTTTTAGTTCTTTGAAAACATCATGGGTAATCCTGCCTCAAGGTCTCTGATCATAGCATTCTTTCTTCTCAAATGTTCTCTACTTCGCAAATTCTTACCATTGTTGAGATCTGAGCTTCACAGTCAATTGCTTAGAGAAGCCTTCCCAGAATCTCTCCTCCAACAATAACAACAAAAACTAATAATAGGTAATAATCACTAAATGTTACAATGTGTTAGGCATAGGCCTTGTGCTCCACTCTTTACATGCATTTTTAAATTTAGTTTTCCTAACAACTCCATGAAATTATTATTATCTTCATTTACAGATGTGAAATGAGTCCCAGAAAGATTAAGAGATGTGTGCAAGATCACAGAGTTTGTACATAGTGGAGATAGAACTCACTTACTATATTATCTCTTTATATTTTACACTCTCTGATTAACACTTTTCACATGATCAGTAGCTTAATGTTTGATTTCCACACTAGAATGTAACCTACAGAAAGGCAGAGACTTGTGTCTACCTTGCTCACTATGAAATAGACCCTGTGCTAGTGCTAGGAACACAAAGGTGAACATGTTTGTTGAATGAATGAGTACATGGCACACTGAGTAATTTCTAGGAAGCACAGAGAAAAGAATGGCTAGCTTACACAAGTTTATGACATGCTGCTACCTATCCAGTTCAAGCAGTAAATTTGGAAAGTTGAAATAGGCATAAATGATTAATTATATGTAATCCAAAGTCCATAGTAAATATAATCTGAATATAAAATGCATGAAGTTGGTCTTTAGGGGAAGGCAATCATATAGTGTGCACATCTAAATATATTAGCACCTACCAATAAAGATAATCATTCAGGGTACCTTTTGAAAAGTCATCTTGATAGCTCTTAACTACCATTTCAAAGTACAAACACACTTAAAATCTCATTTAAAAAGTATTTATAATTAAGGTAAAATTGTTTCAGAGACCCATAGAAGATGTGCCTCAATGAATACAGCTAATCCTTGAATCTAAACAGTCAGTATTATTCTGTATTATTTTGGGAAATTTAATCAAAATGATTGCAAATTTTCTGGAACCTGATATGGAAGGCCAATTTCATTAACTCTGGGGACTAGTCAAGGTCAGTCTTAGATTTCAGATTCTCATAATCCATGGTTATAACATGAATGAAATTTTGATTTAAGTCTTTATTTCAATATCCTCCTTTATTAAATCTTTATCTATCAGTGCTGAGACTGATGAACAAAATAAACAGGTATTGTTTCATATTCTTCCTTTCTACAAGAAATGGCCAAAGGTATGAGGTGGCTAGCCATGAACAAATTTTCAAGGAATACAAATATTATACATTAAACCACAAGTTGTGAAGGCCAATTATACTCGATTTTATTTATTTATTTATTTATTTGAGTCAGGGTCTTGCTCTGTTGCCCAGGTTGGAATACAGTAGCATGATCACAACTCATCACAGGTCAGGTGATCCTTCCACTGCAGCCTCCCAAGTAGCTAGGACTATAGACATGAGTTACCACACCTGTATACTTTTTTTTTTTTTTTTTTTGAGTTGGAGTCTCACTCTGTCGCCCAGACTGGAGTGCAGTGGCCGCTCCCGGCCACCGCAGCCTCGACCTGTTGGGCTCTGGCGATCCTTCCGCCTCAGTCTTCCAAGTAGCTGGAACTGCAGGTGCGCGCTACCACGCCCGGCTAATTTTTTTGATTTATTTTAGAGATGAGGTCTAACCTGCCCAGGCGGGTCTCGAACCCGCGGGCTCAGGCAATCCACTCACCTCAGCCTCCCCAAGCGAGGGACTACAGGCTGAGCCACCGAGCCCGGCTACACACCTGTATACTTTTTAAAAATTTTCTTTTTAAACACAAGGTCTTGCTATGTTACCTAAGCTGGACTCAAATTCTTAGATTCAAGCAATTCTCCTACCTTGGCCTCCTAAAATGTTGTGATTATAGGCATGATCCATTGTGCCCAGTCACTAGATCAGTATTTATGTGAGGATACCAAGACAAAAGTCTATAACTTTATCTTTAGCAATACTGTATATCAGTTTAGGGAGCAAATAGTGCCCAAGCATATAGACACATAATAAATATGAACACACAAATGAAAACATGGAAGACATGATAAAAATTCAAAAACATCTTCTAAGTTCCTTTTCTTATCCAGAGGATCATATCTCTCCATATTTTTATTCAGATGAGTATGAAATGAATAATCTATATTTTTAAAAACTCATGTCTTATTAGACTTTAATGAACTTTGTTCAGCTACTGGATATGTTTAAAGGAAATATTGTTCTCCAACAAACATCTCTGTTTCTTCCATGAAGCCTTCCCTGATAATTTCCATTTTCTCTCCTAAATCTCTGAACTCTCACTCCATGTTTCCATGTCGCCAGCCCCTCCGTTACATGTTTCCCTATAAAAATGAGTTTCTAATAGCTTGCATTTCATGTATTTATACGTATCAGTCTCCCTTTCGAAGCAGAAGTTAATTCAGGCAGGTTTTTCATCTGATTACATTTTGTAACCACCCTTCCCCTATACCCAGCAAAGAAAACAAATGACATATGTGGTTATCTAAAAGTGCTGGGAGGGGCCTCAGGGGATAGAAAACACATTGAAATATTGAATAACCAAAGTAATAACATTCCTCTAGCAAGATATTCATGCTGTGCAATGTGTGTGTGTGTGTGTGTGTGTGTATGTGTGTGTATATACACATACACACTTGTTTTGGTTTTCATTTAAGTTATTATATTTTAACATTAAAGAGCATGTCCAATGTTTGCTTATGTTGGGAGCAAATATATATCAGCACAATAATTGATATACTGAAGAGGGTAGAATATAGGTATCCACTACATCATGGAGAGAGTGATAGGCCAGGGGTGTGGGCTTTTCCCACACATTTTGCCTTTAACAGGAGACTTGCTAGACTTGTGGAAAATACAAGGTCATAAGCTAAAAGATGGGCTAATTAATATTTCTACACCCTTGATAAGTTAAGGGTTGGGGTTAAGCTTTTGACCTTCAACGGGGAACTTAAAAGATTCCTAGTGATTATGCTAAATGATGAGCTGAGAGGTTGGGCTGTATTATTCTTAAATTGTGATGGGGTTTTCTTTCTATGTTGGGAGCAAATATATATCAGCTGGGAGCAATATATATATTTGGACTTTATAGAACTTAACATTCATAAAAATCAATAAGATGTTCTCATAAAAGTAAGCCAAGTTAGCCTCTGAATTTGAGACACTGATCATTCTTTTTATTATGTATGCATCATGTATTGCTCTCATTATAGGACAATTTACAAGATTTTTTCCCCACAAGCTGCCAACATTAATTATTCCTTCTCTCTGGCTCAGACATACCATCCAAAGAGTTGCTTAATCATGCTTATCTGAAAAAGACTGATAAGGTAACTAGATTCTGATATCACTTGACATTTGGTTCCCCAACTGAATCACTCTTGCTTGGTTCAATTCTTTGTCCACAAAAAGGGACCATTTTGTTAACTTTTAAAGAAAGGAATAACTAAGTAAGACAAAGTAATTCAAAGGTCCAAGAACATGGAAAGAAACATAGATACAGGTAGAAAAATCTATTCAGTGGAAGGAGCACATTTAAATAAAAATTACTCCTTTAGTGATGGACATTTTACCAAAAGCTCTAAATAAAATAAAGTATTGTGTGCATTATGGTATGAAAGTCAAAAGCTCATGAAAGTAGAAGAGGTTGATAGTTTTAGATTACATTACTCTAAATAAAGAAGGAATTGTTGCTGACACCTTAAATATACTGCATATTGACATGTTTTTGAAGGAATTACAGTTGTGTGGCACAAGTCAAAATCAAATTTTGTTCAATCAGTTGCAGCATATTTTTTTAAAAATAAAACATATTAGGATACAAATATATGAAAAGGCCTTTATCAACCTTACTTCTTTATGTACCAAAATTTTAAATCACTGCTAATTTGCAAGCAAATATGTATACTGGTAAAATTCTAAGATTACATAGTTTTACACATACAAAAATTACTGACCACTGCTTCCTTAAAAGTTTAACAACAACAACAAAAAAAGCAGGAAGGGACCGGCCCCTTTAGATATTCTGTACAATATGTTTAAACCTATAAAAAGAAAAGTCACTAAGATTTAAACATAAATAACAAAAGGAAAAAGGAGGAAACAAAATGAGAATTAAGTCAAACACTCTGTTAACTGAATTCAGACTTTGGGATTTTACACGCATTAATCTAATATATGCCAAATTAGATTTTAAAATTCCATAATATTTGATTTCTTTTCTAAAACCAGTTTACTCTCAATCCCAGAAGTTTTTCTTTCAAAGATAAACTACAATTCTAAGTGGGACTTCTATTCAACTAGGAGCTCTGTTGTTGTTTTTTAAAGTATTTATGAATCAGATTTATGATTTTACCCTCCCTAAACATTACTTTTGACTTTAATAAAGTTAAGACTGATGTAAGAACTGAACCATGAAAGGTGGTTTGCTGTGGATTAAATAATACTCATTTTAAAGCAGGGCTACTTGCACACTATTTGTCAACTAAAATAATGTCAGAAAAGTTTTCAGACATCTGAGAATTTCTTTCAACTTTACAACTCAAACAGCACCAAAGTCATCCAGGAGTTTCAGGACAAGACAGTCTGCTTTAGAAACACACCCCCAAGAATACACACAATTGATCACAGGGAACTTTTCTGGTCTTTGCTGTGGGGATTAAATCCTGAGTTCTAAGTTGGAGAAACCATAACTATGTTCCAGTCTGCATCAGGCAGTTTGCCTACGATTTTCAGCAGCCAGAGTGCCTGAAGTCTGCCTTCACACCCTGTTTAATGATGCTTTTTCATTAATATCACTCCTGAACTTAAAGTCGCAGAATAAGACCATCCACATACAACTCCTTTATGGCGAGTCCCCTCACGCCGAAGCAGTGTTGCAACATTAAATCTGTGGTTTGTTCAAGAGCAAATAAAAAAACTGCAACAGGATATTCAAGCAGTCATTTTACAGTGAGTAAATTTGACATGGCTTCAAAACAAGAGAGCAGAAGAAACACCTTTAAGAATTCTCTAGAGTATGATTTAACAGTACGAAACAAGAGTGGAAACTAAAGCTGAAAGAAAAGCTGGATAAAGCAATAACAAAAGAAGTTGTTCATTTTGGGCAGAGACTCCAGGGACCAGAAGTTTAAGAGGTGGAGTTGTAAAGCACGCTTAGCTCCTCAGGCAGCCCGGATGTATATAATGCCACAAGCGTTCAAAGAGTTATTGATACAGCATTGGTATTTTCTGCAACATCATGTAATCAGAACACAATAACTCTTAGGAGCATCTTGAGATTTCTGAAAATATGTGGATATATGTGTGAATGCCTGTGAATGAGTAGGGGAAAAAAACTCTATTCTGTACTGAGAAAAAAATAGACAAAACTCTTATATAAGTCAGTGTCCTACCACATAATATTTATTTTAGCAAAAGTTTACCAATTAGGATATAAGAAAGAGTCATATGAAGAAAGGTAATAATTATATACATTTAGACACACACACAACACACACACACACACACACACACACACACACAAGAATGATTGTGTGGCATCCATTACAGCTTAAGTATTTAGTTTTCCTTTTGGTATATAGTTAAAGAAGTAGTATCAAAAAGATTCTTTATCACAAAAGAAGTCAGAGAAGAAAAATTAAGATCAAGAAAACCAAAAACACCAAAGGACAATCTATACTGGATCTCCTTCTTACCAACAGTAGAACATTTGTTATAAGAAAAGTAGACAAGCCTTGGACCAGTGATCAGGAAGTCCTTTAATTTGATATAATAAGAAACAGACTTAGGGACCACAGCATGCTGGGGTTATTATACTTCAGAAAAGAATCTCTCGGTGATATCAAAAGACAAAAATAATAAAATGTGGCTTTGTAAAGGCTGTTTAGTCAGAAACAAAAGACAAGTCCATCCTGAAAAGGAAGAAAAGAGTGAAAAGGAAAAAAAAAACCACGGGGAGAAAGTGAAACACTGCATGTGAATAGGTATCACAGACCAGCAACTGGTAAGACTCCCAAAGTCCCAGCGTTTTTGTTCTAGCTGAGTCCTGGAGAATGGCTCATTTGTTCTATAGATATTTAGTACACAATAGGTGCCAGGAACTGTGTAAGCAGCAGGGGTATGGAATGAGAAAGGCAGAAAGGACTCTGCTTTCTCAGGGTTTACACTCTAGTAGGAGGTGACAGATAAGAGAGAAATGAACAAGATTGACTTTGGATAGTGCTGACTTGGCTGTGAAGAAAATAAAACAGGCTGACATGATAGAAAGTACTAGGAGGGTACTCAGGAAAGGCCACTGAGGAGCTACCATTTGAGCTGACACTGAAGTGACAAGAGGAGGCAGCTTAGTGAAGATATGGGGAAAGAATGTACCAGACAGAGGAGATGGTTAATGCAAAGGTTCTCAGGAGAAAACAGGCTTGATGTGTTTGAGAGGAGAAAGTCTTTGTTGCTGTAGTCTGTTGAGTATGGCGAGTGTAGTATAAAATGGGGATGCGGAGGAAAGATGGGCTAGATAATAGGGCCTTACTGGTTGGATAAGGGGTCTAGATTTTATCCCAAGGGCAACAGGAAGACCAGGGAGGTTTTAAAATCAGGAAAGAGTTGGGAGAGAGTGTGATGATACAATGTAAGTTTTATATCATAAAAATATGACTCTAGTCACTGTGTGGAGTCAGAATTTTAGAGGGATTTGAGTAGGAGGAGGGGAACCAATTAGAGAATAATCGCAGCAAGATATACCAACAGGCAAGAGTTAGTAGCATCTGGGGTTTGAATAGTGACAGTGAGGATGAAGAGAAGCCAATAAACTCAAGACATAATTTGAAGGTCGATCCAATAGAATTATCTGATTAATTAGATATGAGGAAAGAGAGAAATCAAGGAACACTCTTAAATCCAAGTAATGGGTGGAGCCATTTACTGAAATAAGAAATATAAAGAAAAAAGCAGTTTGACGATGGGGAGATTAAGACTTCTGTTTTGCACATGGTAATTTCAAAATGCCTATTAGATATTCAAGATGGAACACCAAACAGGCATTTTGACATGTAAGTCTGGCATTCAAGGGAGAAATCAATGCTGAAGATATCAATTGGGCAGCACAAGCATTTTGATGTTACATAAATTCACGGGATTGGAATGAATTTTCCTGGGGAAATATTATATACAAAGAAAAAGCCAGCACCCACAACCAAGCCCCGAGACCCTCTAACATATTGGAGGTTCTGTGAAGCAGAGACCCCATGCGGGAAACTGGGAAGGAACAGTCAGTGAAATAGATGGAAACTCCAGCATAAGGAAGTATCAGGGAATTGAAAAGGAAAACATGTTAAAAGGAGCAAGTGATCAATCGTGTCTAGTACTGCCAACTGTTTGAGTAAGACAAAGACACAGAAACCACCACTGGACTTGGAAACTGGAGCTCACTGTTGACCTTGACAAGAGCCAAGTGCTGAGAAGAGCGCTAGGAAGCCTCAATTAGAGTAAGCTAGAGGTGTTGGGGGAGGTATGGCACCGATACAAGTGGAGATTGGGACAGCTGTTTCAAATTTTCTTGGAAGAAGAGTGGTGAAATAGGGCAGTGGCTGGAGGTGATTTGGGAAGTGTTAAAAGAGCATGATCCAGTAGAGGTCCACAGTCAGTCTTATTCTGGTTTCTAGGTTTTATTACAAATATCTGGGATGAAAAGCAGGCTCTCGAGTTATGTATTAAATCACTAATACAATCAACGCTTATTGAAACATTTTTTGAATGTCTGCTATGTGAGACACTGTGATAGGAATTAGAATGTAAGTAAGGATGTGGGCTCAGAATTTCAGCACTTGAGATCTTGCTAGGGAGCAGGACCCTAATTCTAGACTTGAAGAATTTTCCACAGAACCAAAAAAATAGGCTAAGCTCCAGGTCCTGCTGGACTTATTGTACATCATATCTGATGACAGACATGAATGAACAGGCAGTAAGGGCTCCTACCTTCCATACTCATATGATGTTTATTTAAAGCACACACAGTCTGGTCTTGCAGATATGAAAAGAAGAAGAAAAATACAAAAGAAATAGAAATGAGACAACATACAATTAAAAAACTGCCTAAAATATATGTTGATATTTAGAGAATGTCTACTTCTATATATAAGTGTAAAGAAAATTAGCAACAAGAAAAATACCCAAAAAGAACAACAAAAAAATGAAGGCATCAGTGAAAGAAGAGAAATTGCAAACAATGATGGCCCCAAGACTCAGAGCAGCTAAAATTTGCTTGCTGAGTAAGGAGTTAGAGAGGAGCTTCAGTCAAAGTCATCTGGCTCTGATCAATCAGCATTTTTCTTAGAGATCATAAGCTTCTTGACAGCAGGCGATAATCATCTTCTGGTTGGAAAAATCTTCTCTGTTCGAATCTCCTCACTTACATTGGCTGATGTTCCCTTAGTAACCCTTAGTGCTCCATAATCCTCCCGTCCCCCCTGTGCTCCCCAAATTATGGTCACTGTCTGGCTTGGTTCATCTTCTGGAAGGTGATGGATGACTTAATTACAGAAACGAAGGTAAGAATGAGATACAAGTAGAGAGGCCAAATATGAACAAAAGGGCAAAGACAGAGCCCTCTTACTGTAGTCCCTCACTAATAAGCTTTGTATTTCCCTGTGCCCAGGAGACCTGCCTGACCACTTTCGGTGAGAGAAGGAATAAAGAAAGAACAGAATGAAGGAAGGCGACACTTACTGCATGCCTTTTACATGCCAGTAACTCTGTTTAAGTTTTTCATATTTTTCTACATTTGGTCCTGAACAACCCCCTGAGTTACTTATGGATGAGGAAATGGTGACCAGAAAGATAAAAATTTTGCCCAAATTCATATAGCTGCAAAGAAACAGCTGGGGCATAAAGCCAATTTGTGTGACTCTATATCCCATTCTCTTTCCATGACATATGCTTAAAATATATTAAATTGAGAAGAAATTATGTGGAAAATAATAAGTCAAATAATAAACAAGTATAACTTACTTTTCATTTGGAGTGTTTCAGATCAGTATTTTTGTCCAGTTTGCAAAGGCCAACTACTAAGCTAAAAACTGGATCAAAATAAACTTTATGATACAGTTTTTAAAACCAGGTTAAAGGATAATAATTAGGTATTATATAAATCTGTTTAGAATGGAATAAAAATTTACATCTATAGAACCATCACAAGAAGTATAAAGACACATACACTCACAAGAAGTATAAAGACACATACACTCAACTATTATCTTCAGACCTGAGAATGGGTTGCAAACATGATATCCCATAGGTGGAGAGTAGCATGGAGAATCCAAGATCTCATGCACTAGGTATGCTTATTGCTACTGGGAAAAACTGATTTTAGGCCCTTTCAGTGGACACAGGTGGGAAAGATATGCATGTATATATATTCACACTGATATCTATTTTACATCTGTCTACTTATGTGTATTTTGAAATCACGAGGCCATGCTGATACCTCCAATTTCAATCCACAGGACCTATTCTAGTCTTCTTTCTTTCCACATTTGTATAATAATCTTTTCTCCAACAGAGGGAAGCCAGGCTCCTAGCACTCTTAACTTATTGATTTCCCCATACCTGCTATTTGTAATAAATCTTTTGGCCCTGTCAGCCCCAACTTCCTCCTTAGTCTTACCCATCTCCCAAGATCTTGTCCCAGTCACCTCTTCAGCCCTGACCTGGGCCCAACACCCCCAATGGTCTTGGCACCTCTTCACCTCTGACCCCACAGATCACCCCAAGCCTGGCTGCCTCAAAGAGAGGGATGGAAATCAAAACTATTTTTTTAAAGAAAAGAAGGAGAAAAAAAGGAAGGGAAGTGGGCAAGGAGACAGGATGAAGAGAGAAAGAGCTTACTCTTACTCTTGAATGACTGTATATTTGGGAATAACTTTCTAGGTTAGCAATCATTTCTAACTTCATGTCCTCTTGAAGAGATTCCATCATCTTTTCGGCCTCTATTACTCCTTTAGGGAAGACAAATGTCAAACTAATTGTTGTTTGTTGTTGTTGTTGTTTAAAAAGTTGTGTTTTCTCTCTGTTTGGAAGACTTTTTTTCTTTGAACAGTTGTATAGTGGTTAAGAGCACAAACTTGGGAGCTAGATTGTCTGTGATCAAATTCTAGCTTGGTCACAGACTAGCTGTGTGATCTTGGGAAAATTATGTAACTTTTCTGTGTGTGTAGTAGTTAAGAACACAAACCTGGGAGCTAGATTGTGTTCAAATTCCAGCTTAGTCACAGACTAGCTGTGTGAACTTGGGAAAATTATGTAACTTTTCTGTGCTTTATTTTTCTCTTCAGTAAAATTGGGGTAATAATGAGTTAACGTCTACAAATAAATGAGTATATATAAAGTGCTTAGAAGATTGCCTGGCACAAAGTAACCACTATCTAAGTGTTTGCTGTTTCTATTAGTAGTAGTAGTTGTAGTCTTTGTTGTATTGAAGTCTTATTATGATGTTATATAGGTGTGGATTAATTTAAACTTATCCTGCTTGGGACCTGTGATCTTCGATCTAAGCACTCATGTCTCAGTTAATTCTGAAAAATTCTCAGGCATTCTATTTCTGGAACTCCTGTCTGGAACTAGTTTTAACATTAATTTCTAGGCTTGGAGTTTCTGGTCCCATGAAAATAGTATAAATTCATATTCCACAACCACCTATGATACAGGCATGAAGTTTCCATATTTCCCCGAGAAACTTATTTTCTCTTATTTCTAGTACCGCTTTCACTGAGACGACACCTTTCAGGTTCCCAGGTTTACTAGTGGTCTCAGTTCCAGCTAACTACCTTGAACACACCCAAGGCTACATTTCAGATACCTGCATGTATACTTAGCACCTAACCATGAAAATCGATATATTCTTATGTGGACAACTTGGGCATTTGATGTGTACAACTTGTCTTTTTGACATAAATGTTTAGAAGTAGAACTGATCCACCAAGAACAAATTGAACAGCAAAGTGGTTATCACTGTGAAATCTGGAGTTAGAAAGATGTTAAGTTCAAATCTTGACCCACACTTGATAGCTGGGTCAAGATTTGACCCAGGGAGAAAAAAATTCCAAAGTCTTTGAGTATTGATTTTCTCAATTCTAATATAAGAGTAACAGTCATTATTGTGAGGAAAAAATATAACACATGCAAAGTGTCTAGCATTACAAGTCCATGATGGCTTTGATAGATTTTATTATTATTTTGCTGTTATTATCCTAAGTATCTTCAATTTTTATTCAGTTTTAAACTACAAACTAGAAAGACTATACCTATTTACATACCCACCAACAGTGTATATTTCCATTCTTACCATCCTTTTTCACCTATAAACTGAACAAAGTTTAATACGATTCACAGGTCCTATTGCCGATAAGAATGTGCTATCAACTGCATATCTTTTCATAGGTTTGCTGCTCATCAATGGTTGTTTTTCTATGAATGACCAGTTTAAGATCTTTGCTCATTTTTCTATGGATATATAAAAAAAATTTTCTTAATCTGTAAGAGTTGCTTATATATTAACTATAAAAACATTCTTGTTTATACGTTTCTCCTTTGTTGTGTGAACTTTGGATACAAAATCACGTCCTTTACAGAGGATGGATTCACTGGCATACCACTGTAAGTAGAAGCTGAAGATTTGGTCTTTTCTGCAGTAGTTTTGGTTATTACCAGTCTTGTTTGCCAACCTTACATGAAAACAGCATAGGGATTATCTTTCTAAGTCAGTTCCCATCTTGCCTAGCCAGTGCAAAATCTGTTACTAAAAGATGTCCTAGAGAACATGATAAACAATAAGAAAGTATGTCTAGCACAATAATACAATTAATTAGGATCTGCTCATAATTTACAGGAAGATTCATTATATCTTAGTTTCTCACCAGTTCTGAAATAAATTCACCTAAACCTTTTTAAAATTAGTTTTCTGCCTCTGTTTAATAGCACGACTCATTTTTTTAAAAAGTTTCAAGAATGTCCCTTCAACTTTCTATTTCCGGATCAACCATCTTGGTCCATGCTCATATCATACCCAAGCCATTCATGATTCAATAGATTTTTTACTTTCTAGGCCAAAGAGTCCTCCTAATCTTTCACTTTGTCCTCATATGTCAATTTTTCTTGCCTCCCTCCTACTGCTCTGATCATTTTATTATGACTTAGCAACCACAATAATGAAATTTACTGAGAAAACCAGATTTTGAGATGCTGCCACAACTAATGGAGTCAGAGAAATGATGAAAAGGTCTTTAATGAGGGTTGAAACACGATTGGAATATTACAGATAGAAAATCAATTTGGAAAATGCCGTCAGCTCCATCCATGAGGGAAAAATTATTTAAACACAGGAGTAAAAGACAGGAGTAACTCTGAAGAGAATGAAGAACTGAGAATTGTTGTATAGTTGAGAAAATATAGTTCTTTTATATTTGTCTCTTTACCATATACATTTTGTTATGATTAAAAGCTTAATTAGGTAAATATGCAAAAATACTTTGGATATTCAAATTCTGGAAAGACTAGTTAATAATTAAGCATTTGACTATTTTAACTAACTTACTCTTAACCCTATATAATCTTGGAGGTAGAGGCAGAGTTTTGCGGCTCCTTTGTAATACCACTTACAAGACAATACATGATTTTGTTCATCCTATATTTTTTAACATCTTCAAGAGAAAAACTGAGTTTGTAGATTAAGGACTGAGAAATATTTTGGAAAAAAATCATATCTTTTGCATAAAACCATCTACAATATGTGTTATACATACTGCAGAGCACCTTGTACAACAAAGGGCAGTTACTATCTAAACAGATTGCCAGGGCATAGAACAACTGGAATCCATAGTTCTCTTAAAATAACCTATAAGATAAGACCTAGAAGTTGACCTTTCATATGACCCAGCAATCCCCCTACTGGGAATGTACCTGGAGGAACTCAAGTCATTCTGCAAAAAAGATAACTGCATGTGCATGTTTATTGCAGTACTATTCACAATAGCAAAAACACGGAACCAACCGTGCTGCCCATCGAAACTGGACTGGATAAAAAAAAAACATGGTACATATACACAATGAAATATTATGCAGCTATAAAGAAGGGCAAGCATATGGACTTTGCAGCAACTTGGATGGATTTAGAGTCTATCATACTCAATGATCTATAACAGAAACAAAGAACAGAGTACCACATTCTCACTCATAAGCGGTCCCTGAACATTTAATATAATACTATAAGAAAGGGATTAGCAGTAGCAGGATACTGCCGGGGAGCAAGGTGTGGGAGTGGGGGCTGGAAGGTTGGGGGTACGCAACATCAATAAGGGTTCCTAATCTCAACCAGGCGAAGTGGGAACCAAAGGGAGGCCCAAACATTACTTGTGTGATGCCCACTTGAATACTAATCCCGAACTGTACCCTACATCTTTAAAATAAAAAATAAAATAAAATCACCTATAAGACCTAGAAAACGGCTTCAGGTTTAGATTAGTTAGGCATTCAGTAGGTTCTGTTCTTCTGTTCTTCTCTTTTTTTTTTTTTTTTTGAGTTGGAGTCTCACTCTGTTGATAATATGAACCCCAGGAGATCAAGGCTACAGTGAGCTGTGATTGTGTCACTGCATTCCAGCCTTGGAGACAGAATGAGACCCTGACTCAAAAAAGAAAGAAAAAGAAAAGAGAAACAAAAACATATGCAATAATAGAAGACATTTAAATATAAATTTTCAGAAGTTATTGGGATTTCAGGCCTCTGGGCTTTAAGGAAATCTTGCTCTAGAGCAATTTAAAAAAAAAATTGTTTTTAAATACCTGATATGTGAACTAATCTCGTTTCTACCTTCTATTTATTTTAGCACATACAAGACTTAAAGTTCCATGTTCTCATCCATAAGCTCTACATGGGTCCTTTACAGGGTAAAGCCTTGTCAAGCCTGAAGCCTGATCTCTCCACTCTCTGTTGTGGAGAACTCACAAGAAGAGTCTTGCTTGACTACACTAGAGACACAAGTATCTGCTAGATCACTCCTGGCAATTTGACTGTAAGAAGCCAACCACCACACATCTACTCCATGCGGTTCCAGGATCCTTCCTCATAAATTTACTATGCAATTCTGGACTTTCATATATAAACTCAAATAACTTTGGCAATGGGCCCTTTCTGCCCCTTGCTTTCCCTATTGAGAAAAACAGAATAACTTTATGTATGCAGAAGTTGGACGATGACCAATGAAGTTTAAAGCACACCTGAGAAAAGAAGTCAACTTTCCAACTCCAATCCTTTTGACAGTATATTTTCACTAATTTTTAAGCAGTTTAATTGAGGAATCATTGCTATTCAAAGAACTGCATATATTTAGTGGGTACAATTTGATGAGTTTAAACCTATGAAAATACCTAACCTAATCATATACAAAACCTCTCCGTGTTTCCTTGTGTCCCTTTGTTGCTCTGTTTTTGTGGTGAGGCCACTTAACATGAGATCTATGCTTTTTACAAATGTTGAGGTGCACAATACTATATTATCTACTGTAAGCATTATCAATTGTGAGCATTATCAACTATAAGCATATCAACCACAGATCTTTAGAACTTACTCATCTAGCATAACTAAAACATTATGCCCATCAAACAATAACTGCCATTTCCCCCACACTACAGTAGTTTGATTATTAAAGGGAAAAAAAAGTGACTTCTGAGAGTAACAGACAAATTTATTCAAATGCAAATGTAGCATATTTTAAAATCAAATATATATTTTTAAGCAAACAGCTATTGTGCCAGGCTCTAGTAATTGCCTACCTAATAGCCATTCCTACCTTACATGCTAACAGAATCCTGTTTTCTTTGGTGCAACGATAAGTCCCAATCTAGGATATGATTCATCATCGGTCTAAACCAGTCATATTCCCAAGCAATGTGTGCCTCAAATAATGGTAGATAGCTGAGCTATTGATTCCTCTTAACTCTCAGTGCAGAAGGACTGGGCCTCCAACAGAAGAAGCACTCTGTTTATTTTCAGGATGTACAACAAATGTTGACCATTTCCTACATGTGTCATAAAGAGAAAAAGGCCAGGAAGCATGGTTCTAAGCCAAGTTCTGTTCCCTTTGATAGATACTCAGTTTCTCTCTTTTCTTTACATCTAGTAGTGATCCTGTGATCCGGTTCTGGCCAATGAAATATGAGGGAAACTCTCTGAAAGCCACCTGGGAATACTTTTTCTTACAAAAGGACACAGATAAAAAGAAAGCTTACTAGCAATGCCTTCTCCCTTTCTTCCTAACTTGAACAAAAACACAAGGCCTCAAGCCTCAGCAGCCATCTTGCTATGTTACCTACCGAAGTAACAAAGGATGAGGATAAAAGACCCACAACTGAGTATGGCTGAGCAGAGAGGCAGAAAGAAGTTGGAACTTGATTACATTGTTGAACATCAGAACCAAGATCAGCAATTGTCTACTTCCCATTATTTAACTACTGGGAATAAAAAATATTTATATTGCTTAAAGTTGACTGATGCATACTAGTGAATGAAAGATATTAAATCAAATCTTTTTTCTCTGAAGCATACTATAGTTCTCAGCTTTGTAGGAATATACCCCTCCTGTTCTTCCCAGATTATCTATTGCTTTACTATCTATTAACATCTTTACCACTTTAAGCCTTACTGGGGTGACATTAGCCTTAAAGCTATTAATTTCTATTGTACTCTTCAGAGCTCAGAACTTCAGTATCCTAGAAATTTTACTATATTATGTCAGTACTGGGTGCTAATTCTGCAGCTAAGTGGAAATTCCTAAAGCCAAAGAAAATTCTTTTTTTTTTTAAAGTCAGAGTCTCACTGTGTTGCCCAGGTTGGAGTGCAATGGCATGCTCGCGGCTACTGCAGCTTCAACCTGCTGGGCTCAGGCGATCCTTCCACCTCAGCCTTCCAAGTAGCTGGAACTACAGGCATGTGCCACCAAGCCTGGGTAATTTTTTTCATGATTTATTGTAGAGATGAGGTCTCACCAAGTTGCCCAGACTGGTCTCGAACCCCTGAGCTCAGGCAGTCTTCACGCTTCAGCCTCCCAAAATGCTGGCATTACAGGCTTGAGCCACCATGCCCAACCGTAAATTCCTAAATTCAAGTGTTTTGGTTATTAAGAAACAAAAACTCTGAACTGAAAACATGGGAATAAACATATCTTCAGACATTCTGAAAGATAACTTTTTTTGCAATTTATGAGACACACAGAGAGAAGAATTTGTAAATGGGGTAAAGGTTGGGAATATTTAGGTACTTTCAAACTTTCTAGAAATATATGAGTCAAGAACATAAACCTGTGTTTCTCAATAAATGAAAAGCACATTCCAAAAAGAATGCAACTTTGGAAATCTCTACATAATAAATACCATAACACTTTTGCTTCCAAATAGGAAAAAAAGGTATTGAAATGGTACATTTTTAAAAAAGCCACACTTGTCAAACTCAAACTATATAATGTGGGATTCAATTTAGATGGTGTTCTAGAAAAGGTATAACTAAAGAGACAAAAAACAGATCAGTGGTTACCAGGAGACAGGAGGGATGAGGATTAGAGGCATTGCCTCCAGAGAGGCAGAGAGAAACTTTGAGGGAGATGGAATGTTCTACATCTTGCTTATAGTGGTGGCTATATGTTAACCAATGATAAAAACTTGCAGAACTGTATACTTTAAAGGGTGAATTTACTGTATGTAAATTATATCTTAATTTTAAAATGGGAGAAATAGCACATTTGTGAACTAATGAGAAGCGAGAGTTATTCTACACTGGGTTAATCCATGCTATGGTAACCAGTCAAGAACCTGATAAATAGAACAATTGCCCCAAATTCCCACTTAAATTTATAAGTTTTTAAGTTACAAATGACTATGGCAGAAATAATCTTGTGTTGATAACACTGTTATATGTGTTCATGAATTTTTAACCATATCAGTTTAATATCTAAGTTAGATATCAAATTATTAGACTTAATTTACTAGTAAGGGATCATGAAAAGTGATATCTTCTGCTGTAAAAACAAGCAATTAATCTTAATATTTCATAGCATACTTGTGACTTCCAGTGGGAAGGAGGACACACATGATATATTAAATAACGGTAAATTACAGATGATAATAGCTTGCTTAACTTTTAAGAACATTTAATGGTACAAAGTATCTTGCACACACATTCTCATCTGATTCTCACCGTAATCCAACAAGGTGAGATAGGTGTTATCATGTTTCTCCACTACACAAATGAGAAAATGGAGGCCAAATAATTTAGACGACTTGTCTACAGTCCTAAAATTAGTCAGAAAATGAACAAAGATATTTTGATTTCAAACCTCATCCTTTCCACCATCTATCAGACCATACCAATGAAAGGCTGTGTATCTCAAAACTCTTTCCAAAATCTTTAACTACAAAGTCAACTAAAACTGAAAAAAAGGCTAACTCAATCTTCTTTTTTGGGGGGGTCAAAGTCTCTATCACCCAGGCTGGAGTGCAGTGGCATGCTCACAGCCACCCCAGCGTCGACCTGCTGGGCTCAGGTGATTCTTCCACCTCAGCCTTCCAAGTAGCCAGAATATAGGCACGCGTTACCACATCAGCTTATTTTTTGATTTATTGTAGAGATGAGGTCTCACCAAGTTGCTGAGGCTGGTCTCAAACCCCTGGGCTCAGGCAATCCTCTGGCCTTGGCCGAGATTGTCTTTTTTGTTATTAATCTCTAGTTTAGTTCCACTGTGGTCGAAGAACATATTTTATGTTTTAATCTCTTGAAATTTGTTGAAA
>CAUYQG010027742.1:76-10333 GCA_963574415.1 Tarsius wallacei | reverse complement strand
AGTGGGTGAGTCAAAAGGTCTGTAGGATGGCGCAGGTCTGTGAATGAGCCATACTGCAAGCCCTGTCCTAAGTAGCGCCCATCTGCAAAGCCTAGGCTGTAGGAATGCTTTAGTGAGCTGAGGTCCACAGCCGAGTCTCGTCCAGGGCCCTGCAAGAGCTGCCCGATCCTGTGGGCATGGTAGTTGAGGCCAGCCTCAGCCAGGTTGGTATCGGACATGGAGGAGTACAGCCTGCCAGGGAGGCTCTGTGGGTAAGGCCTCTGTTCCTCAAGGGGCCCAGGCCCCACAACCCCTTGTGCCCGGAAGGTGGGAGGCTCAGGAGGCTCGGGGTCCCGGGAACCATAGAAGGGGCTGCTGCTTTGCCCAGGTGGGGCAGCATCTGCCATGCTTTTCTCAGGTGCACTTGGGGCAGGATGGAAGGTTCCAGTGCAACTACTGCCAAAGGGGAACTTGTAGACCATGTCGCAGCATGCCAGCTGGCTCTCAGGCCTCATCCCAGTGAGGTCCAGGGCACCTGCTGGCTCCTCTGGGAGCAGTGTGGTCACAGTGCCTGCCGTTCCTTCTCCCATCTGCACCACCACTGTGTGTGGCTTCCTGGCACCTGGCAGAGCATGTGACCGCAGCTCTGCAGGAGTGGCCCGGTGGGGCTCGGCACCAGGCTCTGGCACTGGGCCTGGCTTGAGGCCAACATTCTGGGCAGTGCCCATCTGAGTGATCAAAACTTCCCTTCTGGCCAGAGGTGCTACCTGGTTGGGCAGGTTATACCTGGCAAACTTGGGTTCCCTGGGTCTTCCCCGGGGCCCACCTCTATATGGGGCTGTCTGGACAGCCTGCTCTACCTGCTTGACCTGGGCCAGGCACACAGGGCTACCCCCACCCTGGCCAAAGTCAAGGCGGCTCTGGAAGGGGTCTCCATAGACCACAGGTTGCTTTTGCTGGGCCATGAGCACAGAAGAGGCCATAGTGATGCTCACGGTGGTAGCTGTGCCAAGGAAGGCATGGGTCTGTTCCTGGGCATTGAGGTTAATAACCAAGGGCTGCACAGCAGTCGACTGCCGTCCTGGGATTGGATCCAGGGCAAGGCCATACTTCCTTGCTTCCACAGCAAGAGAGGTGAGGTCCATGCCCTGGTCAGTGAGGATGATGGGTGTGGGCTTGACAGCTGTCCGAAGGTCTACTACTGCACTGCCAGGGGGTCTAGGGCCTGGCTCAACCCTAGATGTCCCAGGGACAGAGGAGATCCGGCATAGGGAGATGTTCTCAGCAGGGAGGGCGCCCCAGCCATATAGTGCCAGGGGCCCGTCTGCACCAGCACTGGGTGCCCGAGGGAAACCAGGTGGCCCAGGTGGCTCTGGAGGCAGCTGAGACACACTTGGAGGTGTTGTCTGGCTGTAGCTGTGGGTAGTAGGCTGGGTGTCAGTAGGTGAGCACAGTGGGGAGGTGGAGGCACTGGCATGTACCATCTTGGTCTGGCTGGAAGCATCTGACGCCAGCGTGATGACCATAAAGGGAGCCTCCAGAGAGGACTCCTGCCACACCAGGCGAGGCGTGCTGGGTCGGTGTGGTGTTTGTGTGCCTTGAGCTACCATGGGTGATGGGGTGGGGGCACTAGGGCTCCGTGGCATGTCTGAGGCAGGGGTTGGGCTTGGCGTCTGTGTAGAGAACTCTGCTGTGGCCCTTGGGCCCAGCTTGCCAGGGGAGAAAGTAGGACTCTCTGAGGGGGAAGATGGGGAGAGAGGTGGGCTGGAGCCTGCAAAATAGGAATACGCCCGGGAAGGCTGGGGAGTGCTACCCTCACCATCACCCCCACCCAGGGGCTTCTCTCTGGTAGCCCGTCCAGTTGCAGCAGGGCCACTGGGGGCCTGGGGTAATTCCTCAGTTTGGGACCCATAGTTTGCAGTGGTAGGGCTCTGTCCATAGCTGCGACCCGTGGAAGATGGTGAAGGACTGCGTTCCGAGCCTGTGGAGGTTGGAGTCATATAACCTCGTGGCAGACCAGCTGGACAAGGAGCCATAGCTGTGGTGGCTGGGGTCCCAGGGACCTGGGGGAAGGACATGCCCAGTTCCTTGGAGGCTGAGCTGGGGGAAGCAGGAGAACTGTGTAGTTTGAGGGGGTCCTGAGGCTCCTTTGCAAAATGCTGAGTGACACGGACATCAGGAATAACTCGGCCTCCGCTGCTGTCTGAGGAGGTGGAGGTGGAGAAGGACACAGGGGCAGCAAGCTGGGTGGGACTGGTACCAGGGGTAAGGGGGCCGCCATTTTGCTTCATTGGGTCCATGTAAGCACTCTCAGCGTTCAGAAACTGCTTCTCCTTCTTCTTGTCCTCAGCAAAGGCCAGATCCCGCGAGGAAGCCTGCCGCATGCGGACTATGCTCTGTGATGTCTGAAGAATTTCCTCGTATACAGCTGCTCCCAGGCTGGTGGGTGTGCCCTCTGAGGCAGGCTGGGAAGCCCGGCCATAGCCAGGGTCTGCAGTGTCTTGATATTCAAAGGATCCCTGGCCCCGGTGGCCTGTGGGCTGAGTGGGGCCGCTATGGGGTCCCCGGGAAACTGCCACCTGGCTCTGTTGCCGCTGGAGCAGCTCAGCTTTTCTCATCATCTCCTCGTAGGCCTCCTCGGCGCTCTTGAGGGGTCGTCCAGAACTGGGAGTAGTGGAGCTGCCCGAGGGTGTCTCAGTTGGTGAGTAGAGGGACATGAAGGTGGGCAGGTTATACTCACTGCCTGATTTGTAGAGCCGGCTGGGGCCACCATCCAGGCCCTCCGCCTCAGAGTCAAGGGAGGGTGAGGGTGAGTACTCAGAGCAGGAGGAGCGGTGCAGCTCCTCCATCTCGGCTGCCTGTCTCAGCTCCTCCGTAGGGGAGGCGTCCTCGATGGGTGACAGGTTACTGGGTGGTGTCTTGGAGCGCTCGCGCCGCCTCTGGGCCCGTAGTTCTTCCTTGTCCCTCCGGGTTTTGCGGGCCGTGCTGCGGATGCGCTGCTGTTCCACCTCCCGCATCTTCTCCTGTTCACGCAGCAGCTCCTCTTCCTCCCGCAGCTCCTCCTCCTCGGAGGAGTCCTCAATGGTGGGCAGCAGGGGCCCATGGGAGCGGTGCCGGGCCTTGCGCTGCTGCTTTGCTTCTTCTAGCCGCTGCCGGCGGCTGGGGCTGCTGTCACTGTCCTCCTCTAGGGAGGATAGGGAGGTGGGAGAGGTCCCCGATGTGTAACTGGGGGTGGAGGCAGGCAGTGTAGAGGAGTGCTCACCGCGGGAACGGTCCTCAGGGGAGCCTGTCAGGCTCTCCATCTCCAGCTCAGGCTCCCGGTCCAGGCTGGGGTCAGGGTCTTGGCCCAGGTCTAGCTCATGACCATAGCTTCCCGTGCTGTTGAGCTCAATGGTCTTGAAGCGGCGAAGCCCGCCCTGAAGGGCCCCACTGCCATCCGTGGCCTCTTCTGGGCCTCCCTCAGAAAGCAGCTCCTCATAGCCTGTGGTGGCATTGTGAGGCAGGCGCCTCTTGGGCAGTGCTGCTGGTTCTTGGCTGGACTCAGGCCTGGGCCTGGGGCCGCCCTTCTGGGTGCCATGTTTGGTCAGGCTGTGCCCAGAGGTGGCAGTGTCTTCCTCCTCCAGGTTGTCTTCCTCAGCACTCATCTCCAGGATTTGCCGTCGCATGAACTCCTCATCAGTCAGTTCTGCTCTCCGGGCTGGGGGCTGGGGTGGAAGCGGAGACAGGCCACCCTCACTGCTGTCCTCCACATAGTCGTGCCTCAGTTGGCTGCCAAAGTCATCTGAGGACTCAGCAGTATCCTGCTGCTCCCTCCGGCGCCTCCACTCAAGAGAATCTTCCTCATCTTCCAGGATATCCTCCAGTTCCTCATCAGAGTCGAAAGCCTCAGGCGTGATGGACAAGGAGTGGGGCCGCTGCTTCTGCTCCTCACCGGTGCTGCTGCAGTGTGGCTTGCTCCGCTCACGGCTGGGAGCCAGGCCCTGGGTCTCCAGCAAAGGCCGCATGCTGCTCCCCACCTTGTGGATCTCTGAGGGGCTGGGTGGGTGTGGCCCTGTCACCCCTGCACTGTCTAGCTGCTCCATCTCCTGCTGCACAACTCCTGTAATCTCACTCTGGGAGCTGGAGATACCATCAGAAGAATAGCCTGTGTCACTGAGGCTCTGTGGGCTCCGAGACAGGTCCTGAGAGTAAGGCTTGCCCACCAGTTCCTACAGCAGGGTGAGAAGCAGACAATGACACCCCGTGGCAGCTTGTGGTGGGAACCTAGCCCTCCCTGTCAATCCTAAAGCCCTAGGGAGGGGTCCCTCCGCTTCCCAAGGGTTTAGGGCCCACCATCCTCCCCACTTCTCTGGCCTCTAATAATAACTTACAGGTTCCAAGGCAAGCCCCAGGCAGCCCAAAGAGAAACTTTACTAGATTAAAGGGTATCAAAACCCAGCAAAGCATCAAATTAGGTGCCAGACACAGGACCAGTCTCAAACTCATAGCCTCCAAGCCTGCCAGAACCTCATCTAGGCTTTCCTTCTACTGGAATGTCTTTCCCCTCCTCTATGGCCCCAAGATACCTGTCCCATGCCTACATCCTCAGCTCCCCCTCCCCCCACCAGGGAGGCAACCCTTTCTATAGACTGTCCTGTCTGAAAGCTAAGGTCCCTTGAAGTGAATAGGACTGACCTCTGCTTCCCCACCCTTGGGGGGGGCTTCTGGAACAGTCTTGACAACAGGGGCGGCAGGCTCAGCCCTTCTCACCCCGCTCTTTACTTTAGTAGTCCCAGGGGGTGGGGTAGTTTCTGGAGTTGGCTTCAGCACAGGTTCAGATTTAGTGGGGATTCCTGTCTTCTTTTCCTGGGCACTGCTCGGGGTCTTGCTGAGTTCAGAAGCCCTGAGGGGCTTGGCCTGGGGACTGGCCTTGGTGGGCAGAGGGCTGGCCTTGGTGGGCAGAGGGCTGGCCTTGGTGGGCAGAGGACTGGCCTTGGTGGGCAGAGGACTGGCCTTGGTGGGTAGAGGGCTGGCCTTGGCAGGCAGGGGGCCTGATGGCTGGCCCAGCCCCTGTGGCCCTTTCTGCTTCAGAGGGGCTGTTCCAGCTGCACGGTGAGGGGCCCCTGCAGGGGGCTGCTGTAAGGTGGGCTGCGGCAGGGGGGTTGGCTCTCCCAGGCTGCCCTCCAACAACCGCTTAGTTTGGCAGTTCAGACAGAGCCACTCTGTTTTCTGCAAGGAAACAGGAGAGGAGGTTGATTAAAAATTACAAAGACACTGAAGTACTCAAAGAATATTTTCATGACTATTTCTGTAACCGCCTCTTAGGGAGGAGAAAATCTTTTTTTTTTTTTTTTTTAAGTTGGAGTCTCACTCTGTCGCCCAGACTGGAGTGCAGTGGCCGCTCCCAGCCACCGCAGCCTCGACCTGCTGGGCTCCGGCGATCCTTCCGCCTCAGCCTTCCAAGTAGCTGGAACTACAGGCACGCGCTACCACACCCGGCTAATTTTTTGATTTATTGTAGAGATGAGGTCTCACCAAGTTGCCCGGGCGGGTCTCGAACCCGCAGGCTCAGGCAACCCACTCACCTCAGCCTCCCAAGGCACGGGATTATAGGCTGAGCCACCGAGCCCGGCTGAGAAAATCTTTCAAAGCATGACACCAAAGGCGTAAGAAGAAAAGACTGACCAATTTATTGCCCCCAAATGATAAACTTCCCCATCCTTAAGATGAAATCTACAAAGTCAAAGTATAAATAACAACCCAAAAAGAAGAATACTTTTCTTAATCCACAGATAAATTTTTACCCAGCCAGAAAGTGGGGAGGACCTTGGGGGATGGGAGGGTCTGGTCCTAAGCACAAGGAGAAGCTGGAGTCTCAACCTCAGGGAGCAAATGGCCCCTAGGGGGCTAGAATGGAGTCCAGCAGTTGAGAGCCCCTATAGAACTGGAATGGCATCTGGACACAGAGCATTTCATGAATATACTGCCCTTCCCCTGCCTCCTAGCTCTCAGATCTGATACCATCTTTCCCACACCCTTCACCAAGTAAGGGCTGTGCTGGGCAAGGTGCAGACTCCAAGACTTCTGGGGCCAGGGAGACTGTCTGAGAGAAGCCCTGCTTGGTGGGGACAGAGGTACTGAGCAGTTCTCTCTGCTCACACCTCCAGACCAAGTCACCTTGCCTAAGGCCAGCAAAGACCCTCAGCCAGTGGCCTCCCCCTTCCCCCAGAGTTCTAGACTGTTTCTCTGATAGGAACTGTGTGTGGTGGCCCTTGGGCCAGGGCCCTGCTCCTTCCAGAAATGGGCTGAGATCAAATTCTCAGCCATCAGTCCACCACTCTCAGGACCATTCACTCTGTTTCATGCCCAGGGCTGGCAGCTGAAGACATAGTCATGACTAAGACAGACAGACAGACAGACAGGGACTGACATGCAGCCTTCCTGGAGCCCACAGTTCCAAACAGGTCATTACAGGTATGACATGGATATCAATGGTAAAGCCCCTAGGACACCAGAAGTCAAGTCTAAGTCCCCAGTCCCAGTTGCCTGGGCAGGGGCGGGGCTTAGGCATCTCTGAATCCCAAATGAGTGATTCCTGCAATAGGTCTGGGGCTTGTAGGAACGTGTCTCCCAGTAGCTAAATCCAGAGTCAGGGTTCCCCTTTGGCAGAATTTGAGGCCCTTCCGTGGCCCACATAGGGTGGGGAAGGAGGGTTATGGTGCATCCCAGAGCAAGGCCCCACTAACACCTGTGCCAGCTCTCACCTGTGGGTGAAGAGCCTTGGTACTCCCTGCTTCCTGCTGCTACTCAGGCCAGGTACCTAGAAACACAGGCTCACACCAGCAGCTCTGCCACTAAGATGGGTCATTATAAGAACCAAAAGGTTACAGAGCCAGGGGAGAGGAAAAGGAGTAACCCTTTAGCCCTTGCCAGCCTCAGACTGGCAGTCTCAGCACCCTCATCTCACATACCACCACCGGGCCCAAGCCAGACCCCTGCTCACCTGGCAGAGCTTCGGAAGCCTGGTGCCCCCAAGGTGTCTGCCCTATGCCTGGCATCCACAGGCCACCATGGCAGAAAACATGTCAACAACTCTGTCCTGGTTTGATGCCCACAGTGCTACACTCCACATCTGTACCCTGGGTCTCAGCAGAGGCCAGGCTGGGCAGGGTCTTACTTGGTGTATGCAGAGGGATAGGCCTGCTCCACGTGCTTGTTGCTCAGTCTTGAGACTTCATCCCTGAGACTGGAGCTCTTGCTCTTCCCTGAGGCCCAATCCCATGCACAAGTCCCAGGCAGAGGGAAGGGGAAGTGGCCCAGCTGTGGAGAGGTATCCTGAAGATGTCCTTCACATACTCAACCTGTTTCCTTCAGAGCCCAGCCCTAGCACCACTTCTGATTCCCTTGAACCTTATCTGATGCTTAATGTGTCCTTCATTCAACCACTATGAAGCAATAAGTGCTGGCCACTGGCCGGGCCTTGGGCTCACTTGGTCTGGCAGGATCACCTCTAGAGGTGTCTAGGGAGAACACTGGACAGGTTGGGACCAAGCTCTAGATGAACAGGGCATGGGAAAGCACAAAGCCTGATCCAGAAATTCTAGCTCACATGCCCCCCCCCGCATCAGCTGGGGAAAGAATGGAAATCTCTCTGTCAGAGAGGGCTGTGAGACAGCAAGAAGACCCTGGAGAGATGGAAGAGTTATAGGCAGAGGCCAAGAGGGAGCTCAGGAAATGAGTAAACAGCTCCTTCCCCAGTTCTGTGATCAGCATGATGAGTTTAGGATCTAGGCTCAGACAGTAGGCTGGCCCAAGGCAATGCTACCTTAACTGCACTTTAGGATCCTGTGCACATCCATCCCAGGTTAAGCCTCTCCAAGTTTGGTCATCTGCCTTGGTCCACCTTGATGGCTTGATAAACCCGACCCTACTTCTGGACTGCAAACCCCACCCCAGAAGCAACGGTCTAAATGAAGCAAGGACTACCTTGGAAAGGTAGACTGGATGGAGAAGGCAGACACCATGCTAAGTGCTCAGAGCCAGCCCCTGCAGGGGCCTGCTTACCTGAGCCCAGAGGCCCAGCCCTCAGCAGAACATGTGACTACAGGGTCAAATGCTCCCCAGGGCTTTGCTCCTTCATATGCTTATCCGGGGAGGCAGCCAGGTTGCAGGTTGCCTGACAGGCCCTCTTGCTTCTGGCTTTGCTGTAGTAGGCAGCGCAGAAGGGAGAGCAGGCAGGAGGAAGCGTGTGAAATAAGAGCTAAAAATAAACACTTGACCTGGCTACTGGAGGCCCTTCCCAAGCCCTCAGGGTGTGGGAGGAGAAGAGTACAGGGCACTGGGGCTGGTAGTCGTGGAGCCAGGAGAGATCTGGCCCAGGCCTAAGTCTTCTACGGAATGGGGATGGGGTGGAAGGCAGGCCTTGTAGAATCTCTGTGCCTGGGGGCTGGGACACAGTTGCTGAGGTCTCAATTTCTTTATTCACTCATTTCTCATCTATCCCAAGCTCAACACGGCCCCCACCTCTACTCTCGATCATTTATTTCCTTGTTCTTCCACTCACTTGTTCATTCATTCATTCCCCCACTTCAGTGTTTATTGTCTCATTCATTCGTCCATTCATTTGCACATTCCCTCTTATACTATGCCTCACCTAGCCCAAGCCAGCCCCAGTCCTGGGGGAAGTGATGCCTGCTTGTTCTTTGCTTGGCATCTTCAGCAAGTGGGCAGGGAATGGACAATGGGGAGGCTCTGATAACCACTCCTGCCTCATCTCCCTCTGTCCAGTTCCTTTCTGGGACAGGAAGATACAAATCCCCCAAGGACAATCTTCACCTAAAAGTGGGACATGTAGGTGTGCATGTCATCAGATGGAGCGTGGCAGTTCAGAGTATCACTGTCTAGAGTGAGAAAGGGGAAGTCAATTGACTGGAATGGTTGGTGGAGTTCCCTACAGACACTTGAGACCTGCTGCCTTTCGGTACCACTGACCAATGTTCCTTGTGGACCAGGACGGCCCAGTGAGGCTGTGTTGGATGACGGGTATCCTCCCTGCACTGTTTGCCATTGTCTGAATGAGACTTCAGTCCACACAATCTCTTCATTTGTGGAGCTGGCCTGTGTACCTGTCTGGTTAACACCCTATGGCCAGCTGTTTTGCTCTATACACCTCAGCCCAACTGCCAGACCAGGGGCAGTGAATGAGAACTCCAGAGAAATGGATGCCCAGAGGTAAAGGGCCCAAGATACTGGACCACAGGCATGGCTATCACTGATGCTGCAGTTTCTTTCCTGACTCTGTGATGCTGCCCCTTCCTGTCCCTAGACATGCCTAAGCTCCTTCTTTCTGGGCCTCTGCTTCCTATAAAAGAATCCTCCCTTGTGTTTCCAATGTGTACCCTTGTGTGCTCCTACCTCAGCACCAAAGGTGTTCGTTCCCTATGAGACATTCCTCATGAGACCAGAGTGCACTGGTCACAAGGGCCTCTTCGTATCCAGATAGTCAGGGGTGTGTGGGGCCTCTTCTTTGCACAGAGGCTCACTTAGAAAACTCTTGTTCCATTCTCTTGGCTTGAGGGCTGACTGTGTCAGGCCTTGCATGAGCATCTAAGGGATAGTATATAACCTGGTTCTCACAGAATCTTAAAAGGGAGTATTATGACCCCTATTCTACATGGGAGACAACAGGCTTCCCTGTGATCACTACTCCCAGAGGCAGCCTGAGGCAGATCAGGAGCAGAAGCTGCTGGTCTCTTGGCCTGATGCCCCTGCTGCAGCCCCTACACAGATAAGGCAAGCCCAGCCCCACAGATCACAGGTGTCAGGTACTTTGCCCAGGGAGGCCTGATTTCTCAAAGGCACAGTTGGAAGTTTGACAACTATAATATGATAAAAAACTGGCAATGTTACGGTAACAATTATAATACCACTAATTTCACAAACTCTATTTTGAACTGACAGTCAATTAAAAATTAAACCAAAGGATACTGTTATCCTTCAAAAAGATAAATAGGTAAAAAAAAAAATTGGGGGCTGAGTGTGGTGGCTCAAGCCTGTAATCCCAGCACTTTGGGAGGCCGAGGCAAGAGGATTGCCTGAGCTCAGAGGTTCAAGACCGGCCTGGGCAACTTGGTAGGACATTGTCTCTACAATAAATAAATAAAAAATAAGCCAGGTGTGGTAGCACATGCCTATAGTTCCATCTACTTGGAAGGCCGAGGCAGAAGGATCGCCAGAGCCCAGCAGGTCGAGGCTGCATGGCATGTTTTTAAACATAATACACAAATGTGTACATAAACA
>CAUYQG010027741.1:0-34865 GCA_963574415.1 Tarsius wallacei | reverse complement strand
CAACCCTGCTGAATTATTTCAGACCAAATCCCAGACATATCATTTCACCTGTACATCTTTCTGCAAATACAAGGGGGACCAAAAAACCAGAATTATCTTTTGAAGGGCAGGCCCCTTGTAGTACATGCTTTCCCCACTAGGCAAGTGTTGTAGGAACCCATCGGCATCAGTGTACCTACCAGCTAGCATTGTTGTGAGAGGCTGTGTTCAGCTTCAGTGATTTTTTTTTTTTTTTTCCTGGTTGGAGGGAGATTCTTTCAACACGTTTGCCCATTTCATGATGGGTGATTTACACAAACAACCTGCCCACACCAAAAACCCCATGGCCTCCATGCCCCAACCTCCCTATTCATTCCATCTCTCCCTGAGTGACTTTCTTTTGTTTCACCAGATGAAAAAAAGTCCTCAAAGGGAAACACTTTGCTGATGTGGAGAAGGTGAAACAAAAAAATGTTAGAAGCACTAAATGGCATCAAAACTGACAAGTTTGAAAACTGTCTTGAGCAGTGGAAAAAGCATCTTGATAGGTGTATTGCACCAAACAGAGAGTGCTTTGAAGGTGACCAAAGTTGAAACAAGTAAGAAAAAAATACACAATTTTGATAAGTAAATTCTGGGGTTTGGGGGGTTTCCCCTCATATCTCTAAAGTATAGAATCTTTACTGTAATATCCTTTTCCCATTTCTCTGGTGGGTTGTGGGGGGCTTTGTAATTTTTTAGGAGTTTTTTAATATTCTGGGTATTAATTATTGTTATAAATGTCTCAAGTATTTTATCCAAATCTATTGCTTGTTTCTCATTTTAATGGTTAGATCTATTAATCTTCTGTTTTTAACTTAACTACAATACAATTATCATACCCAAAACAATTGACAAGAATGACTTGTCCAGTTAGTATTCAAATTTAACTGATTTTCCTATAATGTCTTTTAATAATCGATTTTTTCAAGTCAGGATCTAAAGTCCATACATTGCACATAGCTGATGTGTCTCTTAAGGCCCTTGTAGTCTGTAACAATTCCTCCTCCCTCTTTTTTTTCTTGCAATCTTCTTGTTGAAGGAAGCAGTCATTGGCTCTGTAAAACCTCCACCTTCTGGATGTGACTGAATGCATTCCTGTATGGATGCTCCTCTCCCACTGCATTTCCTATAAGCTGGTTGTTAGAGCTGATCAGATTCAGTTCAAGGTGCTCTGACAACAACATTGCAAGGCTGGTGCTGTGTCATCCCTGTTGCATCACAATCGTAAGTACATAATGTCTGCAAATGTTTAAAAACTGACCTCCTCCTTTCTAATATTTCTATTCTTATTTCTTCCTCTGGATTTGTAACAGGCTAACAAGAGACCATTTTGGTTGTTTTTAAAAGCTTATTTTTGTAGCTAAGACCAAGCTGAATGTAAGCCTCTTGCACTTAAAGTGCACTTTTTTTTTCTTTTTCTTATCCCCTTCACGGCCCTTGAAATGTAACAACACCCCCTCCCCTTCTTTTGTGCTAGCATGGCCTCACCCACTGGTTTGAAAGGCCAATTTATCTCACAAGCTGATGCGGAAGAAAGCAACTGCCCAGAGAAATGAAAAAGTTACCTATCTTTGAAAAGACCTCAGTGAGGTAAGAGATAGACTCAATGGAAATGCCTTGAAGCCCTTAAAGTGTTCTCATTTTTAAAATGTAAATCTCTTTTGTGGTATTCAATTTAGATTCATGTCTTATGTAATCATTAGTTAGGACATATGTGAGCCAAAACTTGCTATAATAACTAAATAGAAAGGGCTCACTTCAAGATTCTTTTAAAAAACAAGATTAATGTAGTCTAGACATTGGTTTATGTCAAGAGGTACTGAGCAGACTAAATACTGATAACCAAAAGAACCCTGGGTAATGGTCATGAGACATGTAGACACTATTAACCAACAGTGGAAATAGATAAGACATTGCCTGTTTTAGCTATAAATACTAAGTGTAAATTTTGCCTTGGTGAACAGGTTTTTTTAGTCAATACCTGAACCTGTTCCCTGATTTCCAGTTTTCAGAATAAGTACCCATTTTCTTACAGCTTCTGCCTCTTTCTCCCTCTTTCTCCCTCTCTCTCCCTCTCTCTCCCTCTCTCTCTCTCTCTCTCTCTCTCTCTCTCTCTCTCTCTCTCTCTCTCTCTCTCTCTGATAGCAGTCAATTGATTGAATCTAGCTGTAACATTTGGTGACTCCTCCACCGGGACTCTGCTGCTTGCAGCTTGCCAGTGTTAATAGGAGTGTTCCCCGGAGACCTCCTCGCAGCTGCCAGAGCCCTCTTTCCTCCAGGGACTCTCCAAGGATTTGATCTTGCGGTTTTACATACAGGAGTCCTTCTGTGAAAAAGGCTGGGAGATAACAGGATTTTGAAGCAAACGTGCTTATAGGTAAGCCAGATCGGCCTAGAATTGGACACCTTCCCATTTGGGTCCTGTGGAAGAATTTATAGGTGCCAGTGAAGTATGGTCCTAACTCATTAGTGCTTTGTTTTGGAATATCATTTGGTTTGTATTTGCACTTTGTTAGTCCCTAGAGTTTGCCTGAAGGCAATTTGAATATCCAGCTGGTTTTGTTTTGTTTTGTTTTGCTTTGTTTTGTTTTGTTTTGTTTTGTTTTGTTTTAAAAGGGCATGCCATATTTCTGATAATCGTACCTGACTGGGTTTTAGAACTTGGTTTTGTGCACACATTTTAGACCATAGTTAACCTGCAATTACTAACATAAGAGAGCTCTGAAAAGTTTACTGCTATTTCATAGCTATAAGTTTCTAAGATAAGTGTCGTTAAGTCTATGCTGTTGTGTGTGCCTGTGTGTGTGCTAGGGTTGGTGGCAAAACCCCGCAAAAAGGAAGTCCCTTTCCAGTATGAACTTGGGCTCCAGTCCAGGTCAAAGATAAGAGGCACTCTTCCCTTCAGTCTGTGAAAACAGGCACTCTCAGGTGACTGAAGTTCTCATGAAAGTGTCAGGGGCGCCATCCCCGCAATGTGCAAGGGCCTCATAGAGGACATTACAGGCATCTTGGCTGGGAACCATGTCCCAGCCAAGGGGCACTTATAAGGATTGCTTATCCAGCAATCCGGGGGCCCCATGATCCCCTCTGGCATTCAATGGGAAAACTGAGATATGTAAAAGAAAGAGAGATGACTGCTGGCGTCACAGCCATCAGGCACTCTCTCCACAAATAGCACATTTTTGACCCATCACATTTCTTTAGGTCCCAAGGCCAGATTCAGTCACCAACCCCTTACTGTCAGTATTTTCATTTCCTCTCAAGAAGTCAGTCTCCCTCTCAATACCTGAGTCTAGTGTCTCCTCCTGAACTTTTGATCATTGTCCAGTCTCCTCTATTTTGTTGTTTAAAGTGTACCTCTGATCAGTGTTGTATATGTGAAATTATTCCTGAAGTATCAAAGGCTTTTCCTGATTCTCCTTCCTATATTCGTGTTACATATGCCTCATTCATCATGGGTCTTTGGAACATGGAACAAGAGACTCACTCTACTTAGCATCTGTTCAGATTAGCCTTGCATGTTGAAGAAGGAGTGTCTAGTGTTAGAGGATTTGATCTTGCGGTTTTACATACAGGAGTGAGTCTCTCTGGCACTTGGTTGAATAGTTGAGCTCATATTTTGTCTCCTTTATCTCTTTTAACTACCTATTTGAGTCAAAAGGGTCCTGTTCTAGGGTTGTATTTGTTTATGTCATTATTCAGAGCCTAACCTTTGGAGATAGGATTGTTGGTTTCATCCTGTAGGTAAACTTGGCCTGTGTTTTGTCTTCTTTTTCATCTCTTTTGTTTCTGATCGTACAAGGCTTGCTCTGAACATATTGAAACCCTGAGGAGAGAGTCTACCCTTCATCACACAGTGCAACATTTTTGTCTTAGATCTATGAAATTTACACAGAATTCCCTAATCTCTTCTGCGCTGACTCAGAAATGAAAATGGTCATTTCCTAAAATATTTGGCCACCAGATGCATCCTTGGGTTCCTGCTTAATATCGGAACTACAGTGAGCAAAGAAGAACGGCATCAAAAGAGATTTCATCCCTCCACCCAGTGGCATCAAAAAATAAGAGGCCAGGCAGGGGAGGACGGAGGGGAAGAGGTCATCAACTGACCAGTTGGTGACTCCAGTGTCTGAACATTCAGAATTAAAAGAAGGATGCGGCTCACCCCTCTGGCTGCCTTCTAAGAAACTATGTAATGAAAGGTGAATTCTCTCTAGCCAGAGCTTTATCTGCACAGAAGATATGATCAGAAGGTGTCATCTTTATAAAACATAGAGAACATCACCAAGATAAAGTTGCAACTGCAGAGCATAGAAAACAAAAATATCACAGGAAAAAAAACTCTCACTCATAAGTGGACCTTGAACAATTATTGTAATACTATAAGAAAAGGATTGTCAGTAAGACCTCATCTTTACAATATATCAAAAAATAAGCCGGGCATGGTAACGCATGCCTGTAGTTCCGGCTACTCAGAAGGCTGAGGCGGAAGGATCACCTGAGCCCAGCAGGTCAAGGCTGCAGTGGCCATGAGCATGACACTGCACTCCAGCCTGGGCGACAGAGTGAGACTCCAACTCAAAAAAAAAAAGAAAAGAAAAGGATTGTCAGTAGTGGGAAATTGCTGGAGGAGGGAGGCGGTAGGGCAGGATTGGCAGTAGTGGGATTCTGCCGGGGGAGGGGGTACACACTTCATCAATAAGGGTACCTACATAATGAACACTTGTATACTTAACCCTGAATTGTATCCCACATCTTTAAAATAAAAATGTTTTAAAAAAGAAAGAATCAACAAGACAAAAAGCTGGTTCTTTAAAAGGATAAATAAGATTGACAGACCCCCTAGCCAAGTTGACTTTTAAAAAAAGAGAAAGTCTGGGCACAGTGGCTCACGCCTATAATCCCAGCACTTTGGGAGGCTGAGGTGAAAGGATTGCCTGAGCCCATGAGTTCAAGACCAGCTTGGGCAACTTGGCAAGATCTCATCTCTACAATAAATCAAAAAATAAGCCAGGCATGGTAGTGTGCACCTGTAGTTCAACTACTTGGAAGGCTGAGGTGGAAGGATCACCTGAGCCCAGCAGGTCGAGGCTGCGGTAGCTGTAAGTGTGCCACTGCACTCCAACCTGGGCGACAGAGTGAGATGCCAACTCAAAAAAAAAAAAAGAGAGAAAGTCCAAATAAACACAATTAGAAACGCAAAGGTAAAGTCACAACTGACAACAAAGAAATTCAAAAGATTATCAGAGATTACTATGCACACCTGTATGCAAATAAACTGAGAAATCTAAAGGAAATGGAGAAACTTCTGACATTGCACAACCTCCCAAGGTTGAAACAAGAAGAAATTGAAACCCTAAACAGACCAATAACAATCCAGGAAATCGACTCCATCATAAGAAATCTACCTGGTACTGGTACAAGGATAGGCACATAGATCAATGGAACAGGACAGAGATTCCAGAAGTAAAAACTCGATCTTTCAACCAACTCATCTTTGACAAAGTCACCAACAGCAACCACGGGAGAAAGGAGATCATATTTAACAAATGGTGCTGAGAAAACTGGCTGACCATATGCAGAATGAAATAGGACCTCTACCTATCACAGTATACAAAAATCAACTCTAAATGGATCAAAGACCCAAACATAAAACTTCAAACTATAAGAATCCTAGAAGAAAACATAGGAAACACGACTTTTTTTTTTTTAGTTGGAGTCTCACTCTGTAACCCAGGCTGGAGTGCATTGGCATGCTCACAGCCACTGTAACCTCAACCTGCTGGGCTCAGGTGATCCTTCTGCCTCAGCCTTCCAAGTAGCTAGAACTACAGGCACATGCCACCATGCCCAGTGAATTATTATTACTTTTTTTTAATTGTAGAGATGAGGTCTCACCAAGTTGTTCAGGCTGGTCTTGACTGTGGGCTCAGGCAATCCTCTCACCTTGGCCTCCCAAAGTGCTGGGATTATAGGCGTGAGTCACTGCACCCAACCAGGAAACACTCTTATGCACATCAGAGTAGGTAACCAATTCTTGACCAAATCCCCAAAAGCGAAAGCCATAAAAGCTAAGATAAACAAGTGGGACTTCATCAAACTGAAAAGCTTTTTCACAGCAAAAGAAACTATTAAGAGAGCAGGGCAACACCCCACAGAATGGGAAAAAATATTTGCTAATTATGTATCTGACAAAGGCCTAACATCCAGAATCTACAAGGATCTCAAATGAGCTGAAAGGGAAAAAAAAAACCAAACAACCTTATTAAAAAATGAGCGGCAGGGCATGGTGACACATGCCTATAATCCCAGCACATTGGGAGGCTGAGATGAGAGGATAGTCTGAGTCCACGGGTTCGAGACCAGCCTGGGCAACTTGGCGAAAGCTCATCTCTACAATAAATAAAAAAAAATTAGCCGGGCATGGTGGCGTGCACCTGTAGTTCCAGCTACTTGGAAGGCTGAGGCAGAAGGATCACCAGAGCCCAGTAGATCAAGGCTGCGGTGGCCATGAGCAGCTTGCCACTGCACTTGGGCAACAGAGTGAGACGCTGACCCAAAAAAATAAAAAATAAAAATAATAAAAATTAAAAATGGGCAAAAGACATGAATAAACACTTTTCAAAAGGAGACATATGAGCAGCCAACAAATACATGAGAAAATTCTCAGCCTCACTAATCATCAGAGAAATGTAAATCAAAACTACAATGAGATACCACCTACCTCCAGTAAGGATGACCATCATAAATAAACCAAAAAACAATAGATGTTGGGATGAATGCAGAGAAAAGTGAATGCTTCTACACTGTTGGTAGGAGTGCAAACTAGTTCAAACACTATGGTGATTCCTAAAAGAACTAAAAATCGACCTTCCATATGATCCAGCAATCCTTCTTCTGGAAATATACCAGAGGAACATAAATTGTTCTACAAAAAAGACACCTACACATGCATTTTACGGCCACACTATTCACAATAGCAAAAACATGAAACCAACCTATTGCCCATTGAAAGTGTACTGAATAAAGTAAATGCGTACATATATGCAATGGAATATTACACAGCCATAAAGAAGAACAAAATCATGGACCTCACAGCAAATCGGATGGAGTTGAAGATCATCATACTTAGTGATCTATCACAGAAACAAAGAACTTAATACTGCATGTTCTCACTCATGCATGTAATCACAATAGCACGTGGGAGGGATCAGCAGTCACTGGACACTGCTGAGGGAGAGGCAGACACGTAACAACACAAAGGGTCCCTGGTCTCAAACCAGGGGAAGTGAGGACCAGTTGGAAGCCCAAACTTCTCCTTCATGCAGCCTACTTGTATAGTTAATCCTTACCTGTACCCCACATCTCCATAATAAAATAAGATTTAAAAGTAACATAAAATAAATTAAAAACATAGAAAACAAAGATTAAAACAGTTCAAATCTCTTGAGCCCTAGGGATTATCACAAAAGAGGGAATGGCATGTGAAAGATAGTCAACTTCTAGCCGGGCTCGGTGGCTCAGTCCGTAATCCCGCGCTTTGGGAGGCTGAGGTGAGTGGATTGCCTGAGCCCGCGGGTTCGAGACCCGCCTGGGCAACTTGGCGAGACCTCACCTCTACAATAAAAAAAATAAAAATAAAAATAAATCAGCCAGGCGTGGTAGCGCATGCCTGTAATTCCGGCTACTCAGAAGGCTGAGGCGGAAGGATCACCGGAGCCCAGCAGATCAAGGCTGCGGTGGCTGGGAGCGGCCACTGCACTCCAGTCTGGGCGACAGAGTGAGACTCCAACTCAAAAAATAATAATAAAAATACTAGCTGGGCGTGGTAGTGCGCACCTGTAGCTCCAGCTACTTGGAAGGCTGAGGCGGAAGGATCGCCGGAGCCCAGCAGGTCGAGGCTGCGGTGGCCGGGAGCATGCCACTGCACTCCAGTCTGGGCGACAGAGTGAGACTCCAACTAAAAAAAAAAAAAGAAAAAGAAAAAAAAGAAAGATAGCCAACTTCTTACAGCCAGGCCTCAAACTCTGGCTTTGGGCACAAATGGGACTCAAACCCACAATCTTCAATTTACAAAAATGCCACCTCACCCCTTGGTCACCATGCCTGAAAGCCACAATATCTTTTGATTTATTGTTCTACATTTGTGTGTTTTGTGTTTGTAAAGTTCTGTATTTTAAATAACTCCAATGGGAAATTCCAGCTCCATCCTGGCGGATTCTGGCAGACTGGAAAAAGTATGGTGATTCAACTATGACAAAGAGACAAATTTTTTTTATTGTAATAATGTATGGCCTACATACCCTTTGGGTTCTGGAGATCAGTGGTCTGTTGATGGTTCTTTCTACACTATTTTAAAATTGAGTTATTTTGTCAAAAGATGGAAAAATTAGGAGAAATTCTTTATGTTCAGGCTTTTATGCTGTTACATAATCAGGATGTCAAAATAGATGGAAACAAACTCATGGTTCAAAGTACAATAAAGGTATATGAAAATCTAGAGAGAATGAGAGAAAAGATATGGAAAAACAGGCAATTATTAGAAACTTTAAATTCTATGGTGGTGGCTCTGGAGGGGGCCTCAGCCGAGGCAACATCTCCCATGACTAGGGGGCCTCAGCCAAGGCAACATCTCCCATGACTACCTCTGGAGATTCTCCCATGGATTGTTCTGTGACTCCATCCTTGGCATTGCCAGTGCCAGCCACAGTTTCTTCGGTGGCTTCAGCAGCCTCCATGGGGGCCCTGGGGTCCACAACCCTGCCAGTGGCACCAGGAAATCCTTTTGTAGTGCCCCTGGAATGAGGCCCGTTAGCAATACATCCAGTCCCAGCGCCCCACCCCTCCACCAGAGTACAGTGAGGCAGCACGTCTGTTCCCGTGACAGACTCGACAGGGGACCACTCTGTTGGGATGATGACCTACCCAGGTCTAGGCAATACCTACTGTGTCAATACCCAGTCAGAGTGAATCAACATGGGACTCTAGCCAGCTATTATTGGACTCACAACCCTTTTTCTACCTCAGATTTGTTAAATTGGAAATCCATCATACCAGGAGGACCCTCAGAAAATGATAGAACTGTTTACTACCATTTTTGCTATTCATCGACTCACCTGGGCAAATATTCAAGCTCTTATGAATATAAGCTCACTGCCAATGAGAGGTGACTGGTATTAGATAAAGCCCAGGAAGAAGCTACTCACCTCCACACTGAAAACCCTGTTGAAACCCCAGACTCAGATAGGGCTATCCCACAAATGGACCCGGACTGAGACCCTAATAGGATCAATGGAACGGGTCTAGCAAGGCTGGAGCATTACTGAAAATGTATATGAGGGGGAATTAAGTTAGGTGTTCCAAAACCTAAAAGCCTAAGTGAAATACAGGAGTTACAATAAAAAGCCACAGATGATCCCTCAGAATTTATGGAAAGAATTTACCAGACCTATAGAAAGTACATGGATATAGATCCTCAAGCCCCTGAAAATATGAGAATGGTAAATATGACTCTTTTTGTTTGAGTTGGAGTCTCAGTCTGTTGCCCAGGCTGGAGTGCAGGGGCATGCTCACGGCCACCGCAGCCTCGACCTGCTGGGCTCAGGTGATCCTTCTGCCTCAGCCCTCCAAGTAGCTGGAACTACAGGCACGTGCCACCATGCCTGGTTAAGTTTTTGATTTATTGTAGAGATAAGGTCTCACCAAGTTGCCCAAGCTGGTCTCGAACCCATGAGCTCAGGCAATCCTCTCACCTCGGCCTCCCAAAGTGCTGGGATTACAGGCTTGAGCTACCACATCTGGCCTAAATATGACTTTCGTTAGTCAGACCACCCCAGATATGAGGAAGAAGTTACAAAAAGTGAAAGGCACCACTGGGATGAATGCTTCTCAGCTCATCAACATTGCCTATAAAGTGTTCAATAGCCGGGAAACTAGGGATTCTAAAGCCATAAAGGAAGCTGCGATCTTCTTAGCTGCTGGAGCCTCCCAGGCCTGGAAGAAGAAAAAAAACAAGACTTAGGAAGGACTATTGAGCATATTGTAAAGAGACCGGACACTGGGCACGTGACTGTACTAAGAATCCTCATAACAAAAACACATAGCCTATGCTGGCAGCAATAAGACACTGCCTCCTCAGCCATGCTCTGGCCCTCACTCGGCGGTGGCCCAGAATTGTGATGAAGACTGAGACTGCCCGAGGCCCCCACTCTTGGACTTGCAACCTATTGATCCTACCCCACAGGAGCCTCCGGTACAAATGGCAGTGGGGACCCATAAAATAGATTTCCTCATGAATTCTGGGGTGACTTATTCAGTTATTAATAAACCTTTAGCCTGTTTTTCAGACACAGTTGTCAATGTGATCAGTCTGACTGGTGAAGTCCAGATCAACAGGTTTCTGCAGCCTCTTACCTGCAAAGTAAGAGAAGAACTTCTAAAGCATAAATTTCTGTATGTGCCCTATTCCTCTGTTGGGAAGAGAGCTTTTATGGAAATTACAAGCCCAAGTGGTGTTCAAGCCTCGAACAAAACAATTACATTTGCAAGTACCCCTTGACAAAGGATTTGGACTCCAGGAAGCACTAGCAAAAATGGCCCTGGCCCAGTCCCTTCCTTCCTCTAATCTGCCAGAAAGAGTTACTACAGCCGGAAGCCCAAATCTAGGCAACAGACAGACAAACCTGGCAGAGCAGTTAACACAGCCCCTATTCAAATACAGCTAAAACAGGACACAGGACCTGTTAGAAAAAACAGTACTCCCTATGGCAAGAAGCCCCCAGCCCATTCTACTCAAATCTTTAAAATATGAATTGATTAGGCCTTGTCAGTCACCTTATAACACTCCAATCCTTCCCGTTAAAAAACCCCACTCTGAGCCTGGCTCGGTGGCTCAGCCTGTAATCCCGCGCCTTGGGAGGCTGAGGTGAGTGGATTGCCTGAGCCCGCGGGTTTGAGACCCGCCTGGGCAACTTGGTGAGACCTCATCTCTACAATAAATCAAAAAAATTAGCCGGGCGTGGTAGCGTGTGCCTGTAGCTCCGGCTGCTCAGAAGGCTGAGGCGGAAGGATCGCTGGAGCCCAGCAGGTAGAGGCTGCGGTGGCCGGAAGCGGCCACTGCACTCCAGTCTAGGCGATGGAGTGAGACTCCAACTCAAAAAAAAAAAAAAAAAATCCACTCTGAAGAGTATCGGTCCGTCCAAGACCTACAGGCAATTAATGAAATTGTAGAAGATATTCACCGCACAGTAGCAAATCCTTACACCAGTGGTTTACTGTGTTAGATTTAAAGGATGCTGTCTTTTGCATTCCAGTGGAGGAAAGTCAACTCCACTTTGCCTTTGAATGGACAGAGCCTGACACTAAAACTTGCTTTCAGTATTGTTGGACTGTGCTTCCAGAGGGATTTAGGAACTCTCCTACCTTGTTTGGTGAGTCCCTGGCTCAAGACTTGAGAACTTTGCAGTTAACTGAAGGAGTCTTGTTACAATATGTGGATGACTTATTAATCACCAGCCCCACTGAGGACCTATGTTATCAAAACACTATTGCAGTACTTAATCACCTTGCCACCTGTGGTTACAACGTATCAGGTAAGAAGGCTCAAATTTGTCAAGAGACTGTTGAATATCTCAGGTTTTTATGGCACAAAGGCACTCAGGCTCTGATGGTGGAAAGAAAGCAGACTATTGCCTCAATACCCAAACTTCAAAGCTAGAGACAACTGTGGGCTGTTCTAGATATGGCTTGATTTTGCCACATTTAGATATCGCACTATGGTGTGATGGTAAGACCCCTATACAAACTTTTAAAGGGTGCTGAGACTGCTCCCATTCTTCGAGAAAGAGAGCATAGGTTGAGCTTCACTTGAATCAAAGAAAAGTTAATTTCTGCCCCTGCATTGGGACTGCCTAACCCCCAAAAGCCCTTCCTCTTCTATGTTCACAAAAAACGGGAGCTGGCATGGGGACCCATAAAATAGATTTCCTTAAACTGTGGGGAGTATACCCCAACCTTATTTCTCAAAACAGCTGGATAGAGTGGCAAAAAGATGGCCACCTTTTCTAAGAGCAGTCGCTGCCACTTGCATTACATTAAAGGAAGCTGAGAAACTCACCTTAGGACAGAATATAACTATCAGTGTGCCCCACCAGGTCATGGTCCTTCTCAAGCAAAATTAACTAAGACTAACTGCTGGGAGGTTAGGGAAGAACCAAGCTATTTTATTGGATGATCCTGCTGTCACTCTAAAAACCACTTCAGCCTTGAATTCAGCCACCTTACTGCCTATTCCGGAGGCCAATACCCCAATGCGTAGAGGTACTGGACCAAGTATACTCAAGTCATTCTGACCTGTAGGATTCAGCCTTAACAGAGTCAGACTGGGACTTGTTTGTGGACGGCAGTCGTCTGATGATTACTGGTAAAAGAAGTGCCACCTCTGCAGCAGTAATGCTGACACAGGTCATAGACACAATGCCCCTCCCAGCAAGTACTTCAGCCCAGAAGGTGGAGCTGGTAACTTTAACACGAGCTCTTATATTGTCAGAGTGGAAAAGAGTGAATATTTATACTGACTCAAAGTATGCTTTTATGATAGTACATACTCATGGGACAATATGGAAGGAAGGGGGCCTGCTAAAATCTGATTTAAAAAAAAAAAAAGGACATCAGCTGGGCACGGTGGCTCACACCTGTAATCCCAGCACTTTGAGAGGTGGAAAGGAGAGGATTACCTGAGTCCAGGGGTTCGAGACCAGCCTGGGCAACTTGGCGAGACCTCATCTCTACAATAAATTTAAAAAATCAGCCGGGCTCGGTGGCTCAGCCTGTAATCCCTCGCTTGGGGAGGCTGAGGTGAGTGGATTGCCTGAGCCCGTGGGTTTGAGACCCGCCTGGGCAACTTGGCAAGACCTCATCTCTACAATAAATCAAAAAATTAACCGGGCATGGTAGCGCATGCCTGTAGTTCCAGCTACTTGGAAGGTTGAAGCGGAAGGATCGCCGGAGCCCAGCAGGTGGAAGCTGCGGTGACCGGGAGCGTGCCACTGCACTCCAGTCTGGGCGAAAGTGAGACTCCAACTCAAAAAAAAAAAAAAAAATCAACCAGGTGTGGTGGCGCATACCTGTGGTTCCATCTACTTGTAAGGCTGAGGCTGAAGGATGGCCTGAGCCCAGCAGGTTGAGGCTGCGGTGGCCATGAATGTGCCACTGCACTCTTGCCTAGGTGACAGAGTGAGACTCTGACTCAAAAAAAAAAAAAGAATATCAAATATGCCATGCAAATTTTGGAATTACTGGATGCAGTCCATTTGCCAGTAGCAGTAGCAATCATCCATTGTCCAGGACATCAACCCAGCATCATGGATGTGACCAAAGGAAACACCTTCACCGATTGGACAGCCAGGCACACTGCTACCAAATCTGTACATGTGCTAGTCCCCTTGCTTCCGCAGGTTGACTTGACCAGGTTTGCTCCCCAATATGAACCACATGAAGAAGTCTATGCTGAAGGTAAAATATTCAGAGAAGGGAAAGGAGAACAGAAGGTCAACACAGAAGGATTAATATGGGTCCCAAAAATAAATTAGTGCACCCCATCCTCAAGTAGTTCTATGACAGCACACTTTGGTCAGAATTCCTCCTTATCTTTTATACAACAGTACTTAAGGGAAGAAACTAAAAGAATGTTTAGAAAATGTTTATTGAACATTGTTATCTAGGTTCCCATAGTACACTGAGCAACTGTAAGCTGGGTCCTTCAGGAGCACAGGAGAAGGGCAGTTTCCACTACAGACTTCACCCATAAACCTCAGAAGCCGAGGGGAATAAAATTGTTGTTAGTTTTTGTGTATACCTTTTCAGGATGGGTAGACGCTTTCCCCTGCTTACTGAAAGGTCTTGGGGTAACTAAATGCTTGTTCAGGGAGATAATTCCCCAGTATAGATTGCCTGAAGATATACCAAGTGACAATGTCCCTGCCTTTATTTTGGAAGTGACTCAGCAGATTTGTGCAGCACTGAACATAAATTAGAAGATACATTCTGCACAACACCCACAGTCATCAGAGCAAATAAAAAGAATGAACTGTACCTTAAAGACAACTATAGCTAAGATGTGTCAGAAAATTCAATTGAAATGGACTTAAGTGTTGGGTGTTGCACTGCTCAGGGTTCACATTAGCCCCAGAAGTGGAATTTGATTGAGTCATTATGAAATTGTATAAGAGGCCTTTTGCCTCAAACCGTACCAGTAGAAGTTTGGAATCACTAGATCGAAATGCCATTATAAAAACTTATGTAGGCTGGGCATGGTAGCTCACACCTATAATCCCAGCACTTTGGGAGGCCAAGGAGAGAGAATTGCCTGAGCCCACGGGTTCAAGACCAGCCTGGGAAACTTGGTGAGACCCCATCTCTATAATAAATCAAGAAAAATTAGCTGGGCATGGTGGCACACACCTGTAGTTCCAGCTACTTGGAAGGCTGAGGCAGAAGGATTGCCTGAGTCCAGCAGATCAAGGCCATGGTGGCTGTGAGCATGCCACTGCACTCCAGCCTGGGTGACAGAGTGAGACTCCAACTCAAAAGAAAAAAAAAAAAACTTATGTAACTCATCTAGGGCAAATTCTTACTACTGTCCATTAGCTTGCCTCCTCTAGGAAATTTCTGGATGATACTGGGGCCTCAACATCCCTTCCAGCCTGGAGATCAAGTACTACTGAGGGACTGGAAAGAAGGAAGGCCGGTTCAACAGGAAAAGTGGAAAGGACCATATGACATCCTGTTCATGACCCCCACTTCTCTGAAACTAGTCAGAGTCAAAGCTTGGATTCATCACTCACATATAAAGAAGTACAGTTCAGAAAAGACCCAAGAGCTTTGTTCATCCTTGAACCAGGAGACCTCGAAGGAAAGGTGGACTGTTGACCCAATTCACGACTTAAAATTCTTGTTTAAATGCTCTCTGGTGAAACCATGATGCGAATAGCTTTCTCTTTCTTTTTCCTTTTGCTATTCCATTGTTCCACATGCCATGTTTATTTAGAATGGGCTTATTCCTATACCTTTAATTACCCAAACAGTTGGATTTGCATACAGTTGCCAATTTCAGGAGCCTTGGGGCTCCCATGATGGATCTCACCCCTTTGGGGAAAGACTGGAAACAACTGGGGATACACATCCAAGAGTTTAGCAAGGAGAGTATCGTAGACCCTGGTGAACGTATAACTAGATCTAATCCACTATGGCAGCCCATAAAAAAAAATGGAAAAACCAGACCATAATTTTACCTTTTCTTATAGAGCTACTATACAAGAAAACATAATAACTTGCACCAAATCTGGCCAGCACCAACTCAAGTCACATATGGAAGGGTTCAATCAAATATGGGGTGGGCTAATATGGCTCACTCCTGAATATGGCCGATTAAGTCGTCTGGCTCCCCTATCATGGGAACAAAGAAATCACTCTATGCAATGCTTCTCCAACTATACCTGCTACATAAGTTGGACCTCCTTGGAGCACTATCAAAGCCTTATCATCTTAAGAAGGAGTGATTTATTTGGCACTAATTGGGACTACAGGTCATGGGTATACTGGCAGGCTCCAAATGGAACTCACTGTGTATGTGGCACCAGTTTGTGGCCCTGGTTCCCTATAGGCTGGATTGGCTGCTGCACTCTTGGTCTTCCATGGGCTCAAGGCCATTGGTATAACACCCTGCAAAAAGCCAAGATTGCTAATTTGCCATATTTACATATGCAGTGGAGTAAATCTGACTTTAAATGGCATAATCACGTTCCTAATTTTTTTTTTTTTTTTTGAGTCAGAGTCTCACTCTGTTCCCCAGACTGGAGTGTAATGTCATGCTCACGGCCCCCACAACCTTGACCTGCTGGGCTCAGGCAATCCTTCCACCTCAGCCTTTCAAGTAGCTGGAACTACAGGCGCGCTATGACGCCCAGCTTATTTTTTTATTTGTTGTAGAGATGAGGTTGCCCAGGCTGGTCTCGAACCCCTGAGCTCAGGCAATTATCTCGCCTCGGCCTCCCAAAGTGCTGGGATTAGCCGGGCTCGGTGGCTCAGCCTATAATCCCACGCTTTGGGAGGCTGAGGTGAGTGGATTGCCTGAGTCCACAGGTTCGAGACCCGCCTGGGCAAGCAAGACCTCATCTCTACAATAAATCAAAAAAATTAGCCGGGCGTGGTAGCGCGCACCTGTAGTTCCAGCTACTTGGAAGGCTGAGGCGGAAGGATCGCTGGAGCCCAGCAGGCCAAGGCTGCGGTGACCGGGAGCGGCCACTGCACTCCAGTCTGGGCGACAGAGTGAGACTCCATCTCAAAAAAAAAAAAAGTGCTGGGATTACAAGCTCAAGCCACCGCGCCCGGCCTTTCCTAATTTTTTTTATGCCCAATATAGGCCTAGGTCTCTTCCTATTGCTGCTCTGGCTAAGTTCACACAACAAGCATTAAATAAAATCAAAAATAGCTTGATGCTGATAAGTGTTGAAATGATTCTAATGCAGAAGGCAGTGTTGCAAAATAGAATGGCCCTAGATATCCTAACAGCCTCCCAAGGGGAAACCTGTGCAATCATACATACTGAACGGTGTATATTCATTCTGGATGAATCGGTAACATCATCAACATGGTAAATCAGATAAAAGCTAACATTGACATCATAGGAGATGCTGATGCCTGTAGTAGAGAAATAAACTCTAAAGTAACTGACTGGTTTTCGAGAATATTCACTTGGATTCCCATCTTTTAGACATCATAGTTGGAATAGGGAAGTTTTTTGTTAACTATGTTGGTATATGGGGTGCCCCTATATGCTTTACTCAAATGCTGTCTAGCCTGCATAGCTAGATTGCCTAACCATGTAGCTACAACTTTGAGAAAAAGCAACATAGGGAAAATGCTGTTCAGAAGTTTAGGTCAAGGGAGTTCATTATTCCATGATAGAAATCATGACTTGACCTGACAGTGGGGAAATGTAACAGGCTAAGAAGAAACCATTTGGGTTATTTTTTTTATTTAAAAAAAAAGGGGGCTTATTTTCATAGTTAAGAACAAGCTGAATATAAGCCGCTAGAACTTAAAGTGCACATTTTTTTTCTTTTTCTTCTCACCCGCCCAATTCACTCACTGCCCTTGGAATGTAACCTCCCTTCTTTTGTGTTAGCATGGCCTTGCCCACTGGTTTAGAAGACCAATTTATCTAACTAGCTGGTGCTGAAGAAAACAGCTGCCGGTGAGAAGTGAAAAAGTTACATGCCTTTGAAAAGACCTTCAAGAGATAAGAGATGGACTCAATGGAAATGCCTTAAAACCCTTAAAGTGGGCGAGGCTCAGTGGCTCAGCCTGTAATACCAGCACTTTGGGAGGCCAAGGTGAGTGGATTGTCTGAGCCCGCGGGTTCGAGACCAGCCCGGGCAACTTGGCGAGAGCTCGTCTCTACAATAAATCAAAATTTAACTGGGTGTGGTAGCACGCGCCTGTAATTCCAGCTACTTGGAAGACTAAGGCAGAAGGATCGCTAGAGCCCAGCAGGTTGAGGCTGCGGTGGCCAAGAGGCATGCCACTGCCCTCCAGCCTGGATGAAAGAGTGAGACTCCGACTCAAAAAAAAAAAAAAAAAACCCTTAAAGTGTACTCATTTTTTAAATGTAAATCTCTTTTGAGCTATTCAGTTTAGTTTCATGTCTTATGTAATCATTAGTCAGGTCAAACGTGAGCTAGAACTTGCTATTATAACTAAACAGAAAAAGTTCAATTTGAGATTGTTTTAAAAAACAAGATTAATGTAGTCTAGACACTGGTTTATGTCAATAGGTGTTGAGAAGTTTAAACACTGCTTACAAAAGAACTCTGGATAATGGTCATGAGACACATAGACACTGTTAATCAACAGTTGAAATAGATAAGACATTGCCTGTTTTAGCTATAAATATTGAATGTAAAATTTGCCTCAGTGAACAAGTTTTTCAGTCAATACCTGAACCTGTTCCCTGATTTCCAGTTTTCAGAATAAACTCCCATTTTCTCCCAGCTTCTGCCTCTCTCTCTTTGGCCACAAGAGATAGTAGCTGATTGACTGAATCAGGTTGTAACAGATTGACCTTCAGAATGAGTCCAGGTGACAAGGCACTCCTTGTCTGGTCCTGTCTTTAGTGGAAATGTTTCTCATCTTTTCCCATTAAAGGTCATGTAAGGTGTGGGGGTTGAGATGTTCATATACCTTGTTCCTGCTGGGTGGACCAGAGGTGAAGTATGAGTGTTCCCAAGCCTTGGCTCAAGGCATGCTTTCACCATCAGTACGTTCAAGGTCCTTCCTCATTATCACGTTTCCCCTTCATCTTCATTGCACCCTCTCATTCTTCTCCCTTCCTTAAGCAACCACTTGAATGGGTTGGACACATGTCCTTGACAACATATGGATCCCAGAAAGTTATGAAGTACAATTGTGTATACAGGCTTTTGACTTCAATGTTATTGTGCTCTGGACTGCATTCTGCTTACTTCTCATTCAATGCTGATTTTAGGCCTATTTGTGTTGCCATGTGTATATCTATCTAGTCACTGTTTCTAAGTGCTGGATAGTAATTCATCAGACACACCACATTATGCTCAGTAGACAGGTTGCCTCCTGCTCTGTGGCACTCACACAGCACTGTGCGGATGAACATCTTCACGGTGTCCCATAATGGATATGTATAACCAGAAGCAGGATTGTGGGGATCATGACATTCCTTAATTCTACTAAATATCTTGTAGAATGGCATCAACAGTGCATAAGGTTCTCATTTCCCCCACATCCTTGACAGCCTCCTAATTAGGATGGGTGTAAAAGAGATGGCTCACTGATGTTATAAGTTGCATTTCTCTAGTTACTAGTGATTATAAACATGTCTTCAGATGCACGTTGGACCCCTGGGCTCCTTGTTCTGAGATCTTCCCATTTATGCCTTTGGCTACTTTTCTAACAGGTTTCCTACCTAGGTCTTCACCTGTGGGCTCCTCCTGTGCTGCATGTCTTCCATTTGTCCTTCCAGATCCAGTCTACTCTGCCACGTTGTTCTGTGCCCTGGGAGACTGAGCTGTATGATTGCATCAAATTGCTCCCTTGCCATCTGGCTTCCAGCCCAGCTAGGAAATCAGATGGAGGAAGAAGACAGAAGTGAGGACGGTGACTCCCCAGTCCCCTCCCTGCAGGGCTGCTGTGGGTATCTGCCTCCTGCAGCCAAAGTCACAGCTGCCGTTGGGAGGCCCCATCCCTGTGTTCCAGGAGATGCTGACAGTTCCTCACTCTGGGATACTGGGGATCCTGCCCCATTTCTTGTGGCTTCCCTAAAAGCCTGTTCACACTTTTGTAGATAGTCCCTTTATTAAAACATCCTCCAATTACCCATTTTGGGTGTACCATCTGTTGCTTGCTGGGAGCCTGATACATTGTCACAGAACTGAAATTTCTAATTTCATGCAATTTCACTAAATTTTTAAAGCTTTTTGGTATGTGTTTTGGAAGCCTTATTTAAGAAGTCCTTCCCTGCTCCTGCTAGTATAGATTTTCCTTTTTTATCTATTAGTTCTGCAGTTCTATCTTTTATGTGTAGGTCTTAAATCTATCCAGCATCCAACTTTGTCTGCGATATTAGGTATGAAAGCAGTTCTATTCTTCTTCATATAGAGAGCCAGGTTTCCCAATAATGTCTTTCCTCCACCAATTCGAGATGCCCTCTTTATTGTCTATTAAGGTTCTATCTATGCATGGTCTGACTCTGAGCTCTCTGTACCATAACATTGGTCTATTGTTGTGTCATTACTATACTATTTTTATTACTATGGCTTTGTAATATACTTTAATGCCTAATAAGGCTAGTTCCTTTTTTCCTTGCTTTTTGCTCTTTTTTCTCAAATTGGCTTTTTTTTTTTTGGCTGTCGGCACATGGACTTTATTCCTGGTGTTTCTCTGACACAAGTGGGGATTTTGGAGGTTCATCTTGGGATATGAAGAGGAGAAGGGGGTTTTTTTTGAATCCCACAGCCAGGCCCCGAAGATGGATCCCACAGAGCCCAGCAAGATGTTAGATGACGTGGAGAATCCAGCTGCGCCCACCGACTACAGAGTGGCCACCAGACTGCCCACGGCAACTCGGTCCCGTTGGTGATGGCGGCTGCGACATCATCTTGGCTGCCACAGAGGAGGCAGCAATTCCTGCCCCTGTGAAGCCCAGGGCACTAAGCACTACGGCACAGCCTCCACCACCAGGGCCTGGCGCCCTGCCTCTCTTGGGTCTCCTGCCATCCTGGGACCTTGGGCCAGGGGAGGTCTGGCAGTGGGGAGTCCAGATAACTCACCTCCTCCAACTGCAGCAGCCGCTACCCATTCTAGAGAGTGAGAGAGAGACGGAACAGAGAGACAGAGATAGAGAAACAGACAGAGGGAAGAGAGACAGAGAGTGCGCAAGAGAGGAAAAATACTCAAATTGGCTTTTATCGTGCCATACTGTATATATTTTTGAAAAAGGTTATTGGGTTTTTGTTTCATATATTTTGTGGCTATGTTTTTTATGCATACATATTTAATACTGGAAATCTTCCTATTGAATTGAACCTTTCTTTTTTTTTTTTTTTTTTTTGAGTTGGAGTCTCACTCTGTCGCCCAGACTGGAGTGGCCGCTCCCGGTCACTGCAGCCTCGACCTGCTGGGCTCCGGTGATCCTTCCACCTCATCCTTCCAAGTAGCCGGAATTACAGGCGCGCGCTACCACACCTGGCTAATTTTTTGATTTTTATTGTAGAGATGAGGTCTCGCCAAGTTGCCCAGGCGGGTCTCGAACCTGCAGGCTCAGGCAATCCACTCACCTCAGCCTCCCAAAGCACTGGGATTACAGGCTGAGCCACCGAGTCTGGCGAATTGAACCTTTCATCATTAGGAAGTGACCCCCTTTATCTCTAATCATACTTTTTGTTATAAAGTCTACTTTATATGATATTTAATTTGGTAAGAATTTACTCAATATATCTTGTTCATACTTTTGCTTTCAGCCTCCATTTCAAATGTGTCCTCTGGTCATTAATTGGATTTTATTTTTTTAATTCTACCTAGAAGGCTTTTTGTCTTTTAATAAGATAACTTAGTCTTTTGCATTTAGTAAAATCAGCATATTTGGATTCATAACTAATCTTTTATTTTGTGCTTTTTCATATCTCCCTGTTCTGGGTTTTCTCCTCTCTCCCTTCCTACCTTCTTTTAGATTAATTTTTTCTTCATTTTTTTCTCTTTATAAGTTTGGAAGTTATAACCTCTGCTTCTAAGGGATTTACCTAAAAATTACAACAATGTCAGGGACTGCAAGGACTTTGCTGTTTTAAATCTGGAAGTGTTACATAATTACTCGTGTTTGTACCTATGTAAACTTTGTCCTTTCTGCAATTATATGTCTGCCTCCTTTTCTCACCCTCCATATTTATTTCATTCACCTTTTTCAAGAATCAGATTTTCCTTTTATTAATCACATCTACATTTTTTATTCTCTGGTTCATTGACTTTTGCTTGTATTTTTGTAAATTCCTTCCTCCTATTTTGAGGGATTTTGTTATTATTTTTCAAGTTTCTTGAGTTGAAACTTAGCTTATTTCAAGTCAGCCTTTCTTGTTTTTTACTAAATATGCTGTATGCATTTCTTCCTGAGAATAAGTATGCATACTTGTTGCTGTATGTATTTCTTCCTGAGAATTACTTCAGCCCATCCCACGGTTTCAGTGGTATAGTGTTCTCATTGTTCATTTCTAAATCACTTGACTTTTTCATTTTTATTTTCTCTCAAAATTATTTAGAAAGATGGTGAGAAAATTGATAGATATGGTGATAGATCTTTTTTGGCTGTACGGTACTTTCATGTTCATTTCTAACTTTTTACTGTGGTTGGAGCATTGCTCTTTTTTAGAATTGGTTGGGGTCTTATTTATGGGTAAATATTTTGTCAATTTTTGTTCATAATTCCCTAAGTGTCTGTAAAGTCTGAATTGGTTTGTCCTAACTCCCATACTTGGTTGTTGATTCTACCAATATTGGTGCTTCTGTTCCATGCTGTTGGTCTTCCTCATTGGTGATTCTTGGCTGTGTACTCATTGTATGTGTTACCTGTCTGTGAATGTTGCTTCTGTTTGCTGTAATGTATGCGACAGACACCAGTGAGGTTCATTCAAAGTTTTTTTGTTTTTTTTGAGTCGGGGTCTCACTGTCGCCCAGGCTGGAGTGCAGTGGTATGCTCACGGCTCTCTGTAGCCTCCCACCTCAGGCATCCAAGGAGCTGGGACTATGGGCGTGCATCACCATACCTGGCTAATTTTTTTTATTTTTCTGTAGAGATGAGATCTCACTATGTTGTCCAGGCTGGTCTCAAACTCCTGGGCTCAAGCAATCCTTTTGCCTCGGCTTTCCCACAATGCTGAGATTACAGGTGTGAGCCACCAGGCCTGGCCTAATTCAAAGTTTGGAACCACTCAACAAACTGGGGTTTTTCTCTTTCTGGGGATACTGGTACAAGTAGGATGGACTCCAGTAAAAATACTATTCTATAGCTGAGACTCAGAGCACAGAATGATTTGCCCAAAATCACATATCTGTAAATAACAAAGTCCAGCTCCTACCTCAGGCCATCTGGACCAAAGCCCACACAGTTCTCATGATGCCATGGTGCCTGCCCTAGGTTTCCTAATGCCATCCAGCCCACTCCTGATTCCTAATCCCAATAACTAGACAACTCATAAAATGTTTAGATATATTTCTCTTCTTTTTATTCTAAAAAAAAAAAAAGTTGACAGCAATAATCCACAAACTGCAGAAAGTGACACGGGTTTCAATTTCCCCACTCCTCCCAACATCACCCTACATTCCTCAGACACCATCTTTTCCCCTTCCCTTAAAATCATAGATGAAAAATCAGGAAAGGTGGAGGAGGCCCTGAGATAGGAGGATTCCCAGTCCCGGGCCCCTTCAGCCAGTCAAGGCATTGAGGAAATAAATTAGGGGAGAGGAGGCTTCTAGCTGGCCTTGCCCAGCTCTGTCTCGCAGACCCAGCGGTAGGGTCTCTGGCAGACATCATCATTCCAGCGACCATCACCAGTAAAGTGGGCACAGTCCTCACCTCCTCCAAGCCCGTGCCCATACCAGTCATCTGGCTGCTCTGGTCTCCAGTTCCTGCAGATATGAGACAGTTGTGGGCCCCAGGAAGTTGGACCCTCAGCCAAATCGCCAGGAGACCCCTCTGACCAGGAGCCACAAGCTGGGAAAGCAGGCGGGTCCCATGGAGGGGCACACTCACTTGAAGCCTGTCTCATAGTCCGTCCCGTCCACCCACTTCCAGGGCCCATTTTGGTCGGTGAGGCCCATCCAGGTATTCACAGGCCCTATATGGTGCTGGACAAATTTCTGGGGAGAGAGGAGGGTGGCAGTGAGCTCTTCTCAGACCAGAAAGCCTCCCAGACGAGCCCGCTGGGACCTCACCTGCTCATCCCAAGATGTGATCACCACCAGGTGAGCACTCTCCAGCTGACAGTACTTCTCAGCCTCGGGCCAGGACTTCCCGGAGTGAGAGAACCAGTAGCAGCTGCCTTCATACTCCACCCAGTTGACAGGGCAGCAAGTCCTTTCAGAGCCTGATGGGGGAGAAAGGAGTAAAGGGGCTGAGGCGCTGCCTGTGGGGGTTGTAAGCAGAAAGTGGAGCCAGGCAGCACCTCCTCACCATTCCCCTGGAGGGCCGCCATCTGACAGCTCAGGCTCCGCAGGTCAGACACAAACTGCTTCACGTGGAGCAGCAAGCTGGAGTGGTCTGGGGAGACAGGGGACAGGGGAGTGGGGCGGATGAGAGGGAGGGAGGGAAATTAGGTCAACCTAACCAGTGGGGGCAGGGGTCTATCATCCTTGCGCTGAGACCTGAAGACCAATTGCAGACGCCCCTTCCACAAGGAGCCTTGGTTTGGCCTGAGAGACCCCCACACCCTACACACAGACACATACACACTCCCTCTCTGACCTTCACTCAAGTCCTGCTGCTGTTTCTCCAGCTGGGACTCCAGCGACTTCATCTTTCTTCCCACACTGCCTCCTGGGGGAGAGACTTGCTCAATGTCCCAACGTCCCAACCGTCCCACAGCCCTCCAGTCCCAGTCCCATGTCCCCTCACCCTGGGTGTTCAGAGCCTTGACCTCGGCCTCAGTGCTCACTGTGAAGTTGCTGAACGTCTGTTTCAGAACCTGCATCTCCTGCTCCAGCCGGCAGTCTGACCAGGAAAGCGTGTGGATAGGATAAAACAAAGGGATGGTGTCTACCACCGCTGTCCCCCACCTACACCCCCCTCTGGTATTGCTCCCTGCCCTGCCCACCCCTGGAGCACCCACTTTGGGATCCGATCACACAGACAACCACCAGCAGAATGAGGCTGAGGGCCAGGGAGAGCAGGAGCAGGCCGGGTCCGGAGCAGAGACGCCGCAGCAGGGGCTGGGGAGGAGGCGGCCCTGCAAGAGAAGAGGGTGTCAGGAGCTCAGGGACAGAGAGGGCCGCAGCTCCAGGGTCCTAGGAGCTAAGGCCCCTCTAGTAGACTAGGAGGAACCACGTAGATGAAGAAGTATGGGCAGGGAGCGGCCCTGCAGGGCCAGAGGCAACTGGAGATGGGGAAGGAAAGCAGGCTGGGAAGGGGTGCAAAGCTTTGACCTTCCCTAGCCCTCCTGAGGCCCTGAGCCTTTGCTGACACCTAACGACAAGACTGCGGCATTGCAAGAAACGAACCTCCATCCCCCTCACCACCACCACCACCCCCACCCCCACCCCCTCAGCCAACTTGAAACGCAAATGATGGAGTGGCCTGCCGCCTGCGGGGAGTCGCTGCTCCACTCGAAGGTGGGGAAGAGAGGAAGGTTTCCTTCTCTCTCCTGAATCCTGCTCGCCTTTGGCTGCGTGCGAGGAGAGAAGGTGGAATAGCCAGACTTCCAGCCCCTCAAATCACTTCCACCCAGAGAGAAGAGACACTCTAGCCCTGTCCCCTGCAAGCTGGAACCAGGGGCCCTCCTCCTCCCTTCTCTCCTCCCCTGTGGCCCTTGTCCCGCCCGTCAAGCGCACTCATGCCCCAAGAACTTTGTCCTTCCTCAGCCTAAAAAACATTCCCTGCTCCGGGACAAAGAAGTGGGCTGAGGGGGGTTTGTTTTTGAAGCAAGAGTCCTGTTCTCCCTCAGGTCAGAGACCCTTTAGCTGCCCTCACAGATGTCTTCAACCTCTTTACAGAAACCTTTCCCCCTTGACCAAACTGAGCACTGGCGGGCTCGCACACACCGACCCACGGTCAGGGCCCCGGGAGGGTTGGAAGAGAAAGCCTAACTTCTTAGGAAACCGGGACCTCATCTCCCCAGCTTCCAGCTGTTCCCACAACCCTGGGTCCGCTCCCTAGGACCAGCAGGCATACAGAAGCCTTGGACATCTGTTCACAAGAAAGGGACTCCAACCTCACATCCTGCACCACCCCCAAGAGGGGCAGCTCAGACACTTTCTCTGTGTGAGGGGGGCAGACCCAGAGACAGAGCCAGGCTCAGGGCCAAGAGCAGGAGCTGAGGTAGAGCTCACCTTGCGGAACTGGGGGAAAGGGGCCCTCACCCTTTCTGAGCTGATGATGGTCATTCTCCTCATTGTCCAGATGCTCAAGGTCTTGATACTCCTTTGTCATGATAGGACTGGCACTGAACCTGCGACTGGGTCAGGGCTGAGTGCAAGGAGAGGAGGTGGAACTGCCAACTGGAGCTGACCTGGGCTGGAGCTGGAACGCGGATCACATCCCCCCTTTTAAGTCTGATTGGTGGCTCCATGGAGACCCTTTTTCCATCCTCCATCGCCTCCTAGGCCTGACATCCAGAATCCATCTTCTGACTTTTTTCCCAGCCAGCCCCCCACCCCCAACAGGCAGTCCCACTGCCTTTCTTCCCCAGTTTTACTTGCTCAAGGTCTCGAGGTCTGACTCCCAGGTCCCTCAGTGCTGTGCAGATCCCAAGTTAAGGAGGGGGGTGAAGCCTGGAGAATTGGGGTAGGTGGACAGCCCTGGATGATGGGAGGGGAGGGGGCGGGCTCCATAGGAGGGCCCTGAGCCCCGTGTGTCTGCGTGTCTGAGTGTCTGTGTGTCCAAGCACACCAAACCTGGCATCTCCAATGCCCGGGACTTTGGACAGTAAACAGAGGTACAAATGGATTTGGAACTTGGGTGTGTGGGGGTGGGAGTGGGGCATGGGTTGTCTCTGCTCTCCTCTCCAGGGAGAGGGACATTTCTGACCTGCTCCCCCCACCTCCACACACCACCCATCTCACTACTCAATTGCACCATTTGGGTGGGAGGCCAGGCCGGGAGGGGACAGGGTGCAGCTTGCTGTGTCTCCTCTGCCCCTCCCCCTTTCACTTCCCAGAATTGTTGGTGTCTCTAAATATCCCTGACCGAGATCAGAGGGACCAGTTCTGTGCTCTTGCCCAATCCAGGCCCGTGACCCTGGCATCTGAGCCGCAGACCCCCGTTTCCTGTGGGACTCAGCCCCAGGATCCCCAGCTCTGACCTGACTCACTTCACTCTCTTGGGGAGTAAAGTCCTCCAAGTAGCATGAGGGGCAGTACAGGGAGAGGCAGGAGAGCCTCAGTTGGGATTGGTGCCAACAAACCTCCACTGACTCCTACAGTGTGTCCCTGGGCTTTTGGGTCATTAACTTCTCTCATTATCCCAGAGCACATCCCACTTCACAGATGAGAAAACTGAGGCCCTGGAAGCTAAGAACTTGCCCAGGGTCACACTGCAAGGAAGCAGCAGTTGTCCAACCTGGGCAACTGACTCCAGGCCCTGTGCGCGGCTCCAAACCACACCCAGAACCAGAATGTAATCCAGTCAACAAAGCTGGGCCCCGGGGTCCCAGAGATGCTAAAACATGGTCCCTCGTGGGCCTATGTGGGCTTCAGAGAGAGAGTTGTGTGAATTTGAATTATGCAACTTGGAAATCAGGCAATATTTACGATGCTAATAAGTCTTGCGTTAGGCCCAAATGTGAAGTCATGCAAATCCTACTTTACAGTTATTTCAGTGAGAAAACTAGACTTGAATTATGCAAGATTTCGATGGTATGAGATATTCAGGAACACATCCTTGCATAAAATGTGACAGCTCTGTGTGTGCCCTTGTCTGTCTGTGTCCTGAAAACCGCTGTGCTGTTGACATGCACTGGGACCATGGCCAGTGATTTTGATGACTGTTGGGCTGTTAATTAAGAATTATCTGATATTATCACTTACAATCTGACTTATCCAGGCAAATAAACCTGCGCTATTTTGGTCAGAATAGTGGTCACCCTCACAGAAGTAGTGGGAGCACAAGAGGGACTTTAGGTCATTGCCAGACCATTGCCACCATTGCCTTGATAGACTCTGGTGTGACCATGTGCTTTTTGAGCTATGGCTGTCGCCATGTTTCCTGGCTTTTGCCCCCTTCCCTACCTTGGGGAGGTGAAACTCCTGTTTCTCTCTCTCTAATTTACTCTCTAAATAAACTATATTTTCTAATCTAAAACAAAAAAGAGGGACTTCAGGGGTGACAGAAATGTTCAGCTTCTTGGTCTGGATGCTGGTTATATGGTGGTGTTCAGCTTGTAAAACTACAGAAAGCCATATGTTTAAAGCCAGACTCCTTGATTAGGGAGCAGTTCTCAGATTAGTACCACAAAAAAGCCCCTCCAAAACCAATAATTTCATTTTTTAATGTATTTTTTTTTATAGACAACATCTCCATATGTTGCCCAGGCTGGTCTCAAACTCCTGGGCCTAAGCTGTCCTCCTGCCTCAGCCTTTCAAGTAGCTGGGACTATAGGCACACACCATCATGGCGAGCAAAGCCAGTAACTTTAGAAGGGAAGTCAGAGATGATAAAACCCAAAGGAAATATACAATATGCTGCACAAGGCCACTAATTTGCAAGCAAACCCCCTGCAAAAATACCAGGGATAATACTGAAAAAACAAAAAGGGGCTAAAGCAAAACTATGACACAATAGTGGTAGATTTACGCACTCTGAGAAGTCATCCACCCTTTACAGCTATTCCTCAAAGAATATAGACCAGGCACGGTGGCTCATACCTATAATTCCAGCACTTTGGGAGACTGAGGCAGAAAGATTACTTGAGCCCAGGAGTTCAAGACCAGCCTGGGCAACATAGTGAGACCTTGTCTCTACAAAAAAACTTAAACATTAGCTGCTGTGTGCCTGTAGTTCCAACTATTTGGGAGGCTGAGGCAGAAGGATCTTCTGAGCCTATAAGGTTGAGGCTGCAGTGAGCCAGAATCATGCCACTCCACTCCATGCTGGGCAACCAAGTAAGATGCTGATTCAAAAAAAAAGCAAGTTTATTAGCTTTGTTTGGACCTTTGTATAAAGATAAATTAATTAATTAACTAGTTAATTAAAAGACTATATACTTTGGTTGGGGTAATTACTCTGTGGTTTGTCCCTGTGCATGCTAATAAATTTTAATGGATTCTCATGTATCTCCCAAAATGCAAGGAACAAATTAGATATTCTAACAGAGTTTTATAAAACTGAGCAAGTAAAACAAAGTAAAAACAAGTACGTTAGTCTGATTGTCCAGTATGCTATTTTAATTTTTATTTTAAAGATGTGAGTTAGGTGCATAAGTGGTCATCATCAGGTGAAGTTTGTGCCTCCCGCTGGTCCTCACTTCACCTGGTTTGGGATCAGGTACTGTTATTAGTGTTATGTACCACCTCCTCCCTGTACCACATGTTCTCATTCATTAGTGAATGCCTTTTTTAAAAATAAAAATTTTTTCGTGACCCGCCTGGGCAGGCAAAACCTCATCTCTACAATAAATCAAAAAAATTAGCCGGGCGTGGTAGCGCGCACCTGTAGTTCCGGCTACTCGGAAGGCTGAGGCGGAAGGATCGCCGGGGCCAGCAGGTCGAGGCTGCGGTGGCCAGGAGCGGCCACTGCATTCCAGTCTGGGCGACAGAGTGAGACTCCAACTCAAAAAAAAAAAACACAAAAAAACCCCCCAGAAAATTAGCAAACACCAATACTCCCACATAGTATCCAAATACTAACTTCAAGATAATTAACATTAAAAAAAAGTAGTGTGAAAGACCTTTTGTTGAGGCTTAATAAAGCCCTCCGGAGAGCCAGTATGGGTTCCTTGGCTCTGTAGGAATTCTGGGTCATTTCTAGTCGAGCTGCCCAGTTTAGAGAATCTTCTTGAGAACTATCACCTGGAGACTGTTGGAAAAGTGGCTTGATACTATGCTCCAACTCACATAACATGTGCAATCTGAAGACAGATAGAGCCTGTGTTAAAATGTTATCATCACATTAGCCTTATTAATCTCATAGATAATTTAAATCAGTCATAAAGAATTTAAAATGTGTAGTTTTCACCAAGCACGGTGGCTTATTCCTTTAATCCCAGCACTCTGGGAGGCCAAGGTGGAAGGCTCGCTTAAGCCCAGGAGTTCAAGACCAGTCCAGGTAACACAGTGAGACCTTGTCTCACAAAAATATAAGCTGGGCATGATATAATCCCAACTACTTGGGAGGTTGAGGAGGAAGGATGGCCTGAGCCCAGGAGGTCGAGGCTGCAGTGAGCCATGATCATGTTACTACACTCCAGCCTAGGTAACACGGTGAGACCCCCAACTCAAAAAACAGATTTTTAAAAATGTGCAGTTTTCTTTGGTAGTAATATATAGTAAAATGTATATATTCTTGGTATATAAACAGTAATATTTATATCTTTTCAAATTAGATGTAAACACCAATTTATGCTGGTTTAAATATTTAGTGCTGGTCAGGCACAGTGGCTCACACCTGTAATCCCAACACTTTGGGAGGCAGAGGCGAGAGGATTGCCTAAGCCCAGGAGTTTGAGACCAATCCGGGCAACATAGCATGACCTCGTCTGTACAATAAATAAAAAAATTAGCCGGGTGTGGTGGTGCACACTTGTAGTCCCAGTTACTCAGGAGGCTGAGGCAGAAGACTTGTCTGAGCCCAGCAGGTCGAGGCTGCAGTAGCCATAATCGTGTCACTGTACTCCAGCCTGGGCAACAGAGTGAGACTCCAACTCAAAAATAAATAAGTAAATAAATATTTAATGCTTTAGCTGGGCATGGTGGCATGTGCCTGCTTTCCTAGCTATTTTGGAGGCTGAGTCTGGGGATCACCTGAGCCCAGGAGTTCAAGGGCTCAGTGCACTATGACTGTACATGTGAATAGTCACTGCACTCCAGCCCAGGCAACATAGCAAGACTTCATCTCTTTAAAAAAATAATTAATTAAAATTTTTTAAAAATTTAGGGCTTTGCTGTGTTTCCCAAATTCCTATGAATTAAATTGGAGGAAGATATATAAAATTAGACTCAAACGCATGAAAATCAAACTTTATCATCTACATTAAGATAAGGGAAAACAGGGCTCCATTATAAACCAGCATAAAATATTTACATATATTGGTGCTACAGTAAGAGAGCCTGGCATAATAGATGCCGGTAAAAAATTATAAAATTAATGCAGTTTTTTTTTCTCTAAGAGTGATGGAAGCTGTGTTATAGTCACACTAGCTACTTTCTCCCTCGCATAATAGTGTCTGTAATTCAGTGTTCAAGGCACAAAGATATAGTTGAGTATCTACAGAACAAAATTAAATTCAGTGGTCAAATCTCTGGTTTCATTAAGGTGTTATCAAAAGGGCTGATAATAAGTACAGCAAATTATTCTAACTTTTAAAAAATTGCTTAGTTATATTTTAAATTTATTATACTTCTATTACAATACTTATTATTTTTTTGCCTCAGGTAGACTTAATAGATCTAAAATGCTTTTCTTCATTTTCTTTCTCATCTCTAAGTTAGTATTATTTTTGGTGATGTAATACCTATATTTTCAGGGGGAAATATCAAATGCATTTCTAAATGGGAGGGAAAAGGAATCAACAAGTACCAAGTACCAATGTGCCAGGTACAGTAGATGTTTACAATGTATTTAGGTTATATAGAAACTAATCTATGACATTACAGAAGACAAGTATAAGATTTTTTTAAATGTTCTCATTAGTATCACAATTGTCTTTCCAATTAAAAGGATGTATGTTAGAATATATTTTTTTTTAACTTGTGGAGAGAATGAGGTAAAAGAAGCGAAAGAGCCATTTTGTGTAGCTATGCACAATACCAAACATATCAATTATTTACTCATCAAAAAATTCCAATCCCATCAGGTGACATTTACAGACCAGGAATATAAAAATGGAAACCCTAATATACCTCACAATGTATTCATATCCTCGTTGGTAAGAGCCTCTTTCAAAGCTTGCAGCTGAAAGAGGTACAATCTGTTCTGCTCTCACTAGTTTCAATGTATCATAAAAAGCTGTGATATCTCTTTTTTTGGCTGATAATAATAGCCTTCCCAGTCTGACACTCCATGTTGTAGATTTCCCATCTGAAAAACAAATGACGAGTCAAGAAATGACACGGTAGCTGAGTCCAAGAGTCAGCTTTATTTTATTTGATAAAATGGCCAATGGAAATCCTGAACAGATAGTTTCACTCTACTTTGAATGACTAAACATGGCAATCATAAAACAGGCTAAGAAATCAATTATGAATGTTGCTAAGCTACTTAAGTCTGAATATTTATGGCATATTAAAACTGCTTATATTTTAAGAAGTAATTTTACCTGCTGCCAAATAGTTTTCCACCAAATCCCACTGTGATAATTTCCAAGCGGCTTCCACTCTGTATGTGTTTAATTCATCCATCCATTCAGATCTAGTAAAAGAAACCCATATCAACTAAACTTTAATTTAATTAAACCTAAAATGACAGATTTTTCATTGGTTTAATATTATAATGTATTTATGTACTGCTCTATTTATTATATTTGTATTATATTTTGTAGTGAGATATAAAATAAGTATCTCTTCAGAAACAATCCAGAAAATTCTAATCTTTCCGTTCCTTAAAAATATTTTTCACTAATTTCTTCTGACAGAGCCATTTAAGAATGCCATTCTTCAACAAATTAAATTGTGCCGTATATTAAAGCAGAGTTAATTCATAGACAATAACAAAGCTCACTATAAATTAACTGCATACTTAACTTGAACAAAGAGCAAGGAAGAACAAGAGCCAAGTGAACACATGTAAATTCAGAGGTAAGCAATTCTAATAACTTAGGATTTGGGGGCAGTGATGTGGGTCAGAGACAGTTGGGGAGTGCATAGGACACTCAGTACCAAGAGAATAAGAAAGTTATAAATGATGTTAATGGCATAACAAAGTATGTAAAACTAGCTACCTAAAATATACATCTATTCTCAAACTACTTTCAGCTAGTTTGAATTTGAGTTGCAAAACCAGTGTGATACAGGCTAATTATTTTTTTTCAAAACATTCGATTTAGGTCACACTGGGATGATCAGTGATACTTGGGATCATGGACTGCAAAGACTTTCTTCATGTTTCTTGTTGATCATACCATGTGATTATCTGCTGTATGCTAGATCCTGGGCTAGGCACAGTTTTCCACTTAATTATCTAGTAACACTGAATATAGCACATACATATATACATTATAAATAAGGTAATAGAGAGGCTGGGACCAACATCCTCAAAAGCCCTCCTTGTTCTTTCTGCAGTAAAAATACATAAAGAAAATATAACAAGTGGCCTAATCAATTTTTATTTACAAAAAAAATCCAAAATAGCAGCATAAAGTATGTTCCAATTTCTAAATATGAATACTACCAAAAACAACTTAGAAAAAGGCTAAAAGAAATACAACAGAAATGTAATTTTCAAAAATTCAACTATGAACAACTTACAAAGTTACCTTCAGACACCAAAATATAAAAACTTCAGGATAAAAATCTGAGTAAAATTAGCAGTATTTGCTATCCAGAGGGGTTGTGTCACACCAAGCCTTACACTAGAAAGTACCAAATGGCAATGAGAATCAGGCTATGAGAATTTATCCACATTAAATGGTACATTAAAAAGAATGGGCCAGGCATGGTGGCTCAGGTCTGTAATCCCAATACTTTGAGAAGCCGAGCTACGAGGATTGCTTGCGGCCAAGATTCACAACCAGCCCGGGCAACATAGCAAGCATATCTCTCTAAAAAAAAAAAAATAGTAATAACTAGCCAGCCACGGTGGTACAGGCCTGTAGTCCCAGTTATTCAGGAGGCTGAGGTAGGAAAATCACTTGAGCCCAGGAGGTTGAGGCAAGGGTGAGCTGTGATTGTGCCACTGTACTCTAGCCTAAGTGACAGAGAGATAATGTCTCTTAAAAAAAAAATAAGGAAAAGAAAAAGTAAGTATATACATAAAAAAGAAAGATATATAGGACAAGCACAGAAGCACAGTCAATATTTTTGGAAAAACATCTGCAAACAGAGATCATCCCCAAGACAAATATGTCCCCTCAGTGATCACTTGTTTCACTATGATACAGCATCGCTTCATTGAATATTGACACATACCTTTTCCCAACCCAAAGATCAGGAGCTCCATGTATCCCAGACCCAAAGAGAAGACAAGCAGAATCTAACTGTGCAGTTTATGTCAAAAGGAAGTTTAACACCCCAATTTAAGCCACGACAAACTTTCTGGAATTTCTGCAATCTATTTATTCATAAGGTCTCTCAACTAATGTGGAAAAACATATCTATCACATATAACCATTTCTTCTCTACTCCTGCAAAGTTTCTCTTGTATTTTCATAAATTCCACTACTATAATACCATCTGACCAACAGTAAATTTCTTTGCTCTCAGATATTATATAATGGTAGTCTTTATGAATCAAACTTTTAGAACTTATAGAAATTATACTTGGAAAAAGCCGGCTTCAGAATAGTCTAATTAAAAGAATGGTCTATGTGTTCTTTAATTACTTGAGATCCCATTCCCTTTTGACCAGACCTTCTTGCCCAGAATAGTCATTTGGGGTCTGCTGAATATATTGAGAAGTAAGGCTTTCAGCTCTCACAGCAAAACAGATTAAAGAGCAGAGCCAATTTCCACAGTTAATCTCCAAAATGGAAGAACTGTTCATCCTTAATCTTTGCCACAGATACATGTTATTTTTTGTATAATTTGGTTTGCTATAATAAACTCACTTTCTTTAGGAAAGGAAGACTGCTTTCATATTCATTAATCATTTAGGGCACAATCAACCCACACAGTCTACCCAGTGACATTCCATAAATCAGTCACAAAAGTCCCCTCCTTCACCTCCAGCACAGAAAATAACTGGTGCTGATAATGTAAACAGAGCATAGATGTCTTTTGAAGACCAGGAAATGCCCATATGAGCGTCACCAATAGGTGGGCTCTGGAAATGTCCTGTCTTAAAGCAAATCTAATTCAAGGATGACTCTAGACAGAAGATAAGCTGCTGAATGGTAGATTAACTATGAAAAAGCAGGAAAAAAAATCTGGGAGGGCTTATCTCCACCACCACAAAAACATAACATTTCACTAATTTAGTAAATATGAAGTCACCAAACTCACTAATTAAAAATTTCCCAAATAGAATGAAAGAAAATCATTCTTTTTTTCTTAGCTGTGTGCAATTTGCTAAAAATAGAAAATTATTTAACAAAATATTACCTGTTAGCATTCACTCCATTCACCTGAGTGATAACAGTAGACAGTTGACCAAGACCTAACATGGACTTCACTACACCATGATAATGAACGATCTAGAATTTAAAAACATTTAAAATAGCAATTATCACCTCAAATATATCTTG
>CAUYQG010027740.1:0-20080 GCA_963574415.1 Tarsius wallacei | reverse complement strand
GGAACTACAGGCGCGCGCTACCACGCCCGGCTGATTTTTTGATTTATTGTAGAGATGAGGTCTCGCTTGCCCAGGCGGGTCTCGAACCCGCAGGCTCAGGCAATCCACTCACCTCAGCCTCCCAAAGGCACGGGATTACAGGCTGAGCCACCGAACCCGGCTCAAATTTCATTTTTTAAATGTAGTAAAACATTTTTTAAAAAATTTTAAAGATGAGCAGTACACTTCAGGATTAGGTATACAAATGTTCATTATTCAGGTACCCTTGTCGATGAAGTGTACCCACCAACCCCCCAGCAGTTTCTCACTACTGCTAATCCCGCCCTCCTCCTCAACTGGCAGTTTCCAGCTACTACCAATCCCTTTCTTATAGTATTATAATAATTGTTCAAGGTCTGCTTACGAGTGAGAACATGTAGTACTCAGTTATTTGATTCTGCGTTAGATCATTCAGTATTGACTGTAAGTCCACCCAAGTTGCTAAAAAGTTCATAATTTTGTCCCTCTTTATGGCTGTGTAATATTCCATCATGTATATGTACCATATTTTTTATACAGTCCTCTTTCGATGGGCAGCATGGTTGGTTCTATGTTTTTGCTGTTGTGAATAATGTTGAAATAAACATGCATGTACAGGTACCTTTTTCATGGAGTGATTTGAGTTCTTCTGGGTGTATTCCCAGAAGGAGGATTGTGGGGTCATATGGAAGGCTGATTTTCAGATCTTTTAGGAATCGCCACACTGTTTTCCACAGAGACTGTACTAGTTTACACTTCCACTAACAGTGCAGAAGTGCTCTCTTTTCCCCACATCTTCTTGAGCATCTATTGTTTTTTGAGTTATTGATGATGGCCATCCTGACTGCAGTTAGGTGGTACCTCAGTATGATTTTAATTTGCATTTCTTTGATGACTAGTGAGGCTGAACTTTTTTTCATGTATCTTTTGGCTGCTTGAATTTTTTTTTGAGAAGTGTCTCTTTATATCTTTTGCCCAATTTGTAATGGGACTGTTTATTTTTTTTTTCTTTTCAGCACGTTTAAGTTTCTTGTAGACCCTAGATGTTAAGCCTTTGTCAGATATACAGTTGGCAAATATTTTTTCCCAGTCTATGGGCTGTTTCCTTACTCGCTTGATGGTTTCTTTAGCTTTCCAGAAGTTTGTCAGTTTGGTGAGGTCCTACTTGTCTATCTTATCTCTGATGGCATGGGCACTTGGAGATTTCATCAGGAATTGACTGCCAGTTCCAATTTCCTTAAGGGTGTCTCCTGCATTTTCTAAGGTTCTTAGAAAGGTTTTATGTTAAGGTTTTTGATCCATTTAGAGTTGACTTTTGTGTATGGTGATAGGTATGGGTCTTGCTTTAATCTTCTGCATGTGGTCAGCCAGTTACTGAATAGGTTCTCCTCTCCCCAGTGGTTAATGGTGGAGGCTTTGCTGAAGATGAGTTGGTTGAGACATTGCGGTTTTGCTGTTGGAATCTCTATCCTGTTCCATAGGTCTATATGCCTGTTCTTGTACCAATACCAGACTTTGTTTTGTGTTACTGCAGCTTTATAATAAAGTTCAAAATTCAGGATATGCTATCTCCTGCTTTGTTTTTTGTTTTGTTTTTTGCTGAGGATTGTTTTGGCTATTCCTGGTCATTTATGTTTCCATATGAATTTCTGTATTGTGATTTCCAGGTCTAAAAAGAATGTTACTAGTAATTTAATGGGTATTGCAGTAAATCTGTAGATTGCCTTGAGTAGAATGGATATCTTAACAATGTTGATTCTTCCAATCCATGAACACGGAATGTTTTTTCCATTTGTTTGTGCCTTCTTGAGTTTTTTGAGCAGTGTTTTGTAGTTTTCATTGTAAAGATCTTTGACTTCTGTGGTAAGGAAGATGCCAAGGTATTTCATTTTTTGCATCTATTGTGAATGGAATTGTGCTTTTTATTTGTGTTTCTGTTTGTTTATTGTTGGTGTATAGGAATACAACTCTCTTTTGCACATTTCAAATTTCATTCTTTATTACTAATGATTTCCCTCTTTTTCCTTGTTTGCTAGTGTTTATCATCATCATTATTATTTATTCACTTCTAAAAACATACTTTCAACACATTTGAGAAGAAAATATAATTATTTATTTTATCTGTCAATGACATGAATTGTTTATTGATATTAAAATTTTAAACCAGGCTTGCTTTCTTGAAATAAAGCTAATTATATGGTAATGTGTTTCCCTGTTTATACATCATTGCATTTGGCTTATTAGTACTTTTAAGTTTTCACCTATTTTCATAAACACAATTAGGTTTTAAAATACCTTTTTTGTAATAGACTTGTTTTTGTTATAAACAATATACTATTACCAAAATGTGTAGGACTTATTTCTTTTCAATTTTTTTGAAATATTGCATGTTAAATTCGGTTGTTCTAGAAGTTTTTAAAATTTTTCCTAAATATAACATTGTTCACATATTCATTATGATAATTTTTACATTTTTAAAATATCTAGAATTCATAGTGGTTATGCTAGTTTTATTCTTGAAACTGTGCTATGTTTGTTTTCTCTCTTTTCTCCCAATTGATCTCCAGGAGGAAGCATTTTATTAGGCTTTTCAACATATTTTTACTTTTGTAGCTTACTGCATTTTAATTTTATAATTTGTTAATCCCTATTTTTTATCTTTTCACTTCTTTGCTATCATTTGTATAGGATTAATTTATGGTAGGTAATATTTTATACTTGTGAAAGGACAACTTAAAATTGACTTCAGTCTTTTTTTCTAATGAATACATTTAAGATGTAAAAATCTCTAAGTATGGTTTTAGTTGGAGCCCAGAAATTTGAATGTCTTTTTATTTTTTAGTATTAAGTTAAAAATGTTTTTTAATTCCAAATGTGATCTATTCTTTGTCCCAGTGATAATTTAAAACTGTGTTCTTAATCTTTGGAAATCTCAGCATGTTTCTAGTATTTTGTTATTGCTATTCATTTCTGTCTTAATTATACTGACATAGAGAACATGACATGAAGAACTTTGTAATGTTTCAAAATTTTTGAGGCTTATATTATGGCCAATAATATGAACAATCTGGCAAACATGTGACTCCAAAATGTGTATTTTGATATTTTCAGGTGTAGTGAATATATATGTGAATATATATGTGTATATATGTGTGTGTATATACATATACAAATATATACACAGTTATACAGGTATTCTTCAATTAATAATAAGTTTTAGTCAAATCTTCTGTAAGCAAACAGGTATTTTATCTTCTATTAAGAGAAGCATGTGAAAGTTTCTAATAATAATTAGAGTTTTAGTTCTGTCAATTCTTAAGATATATTTTGGAGATGTGTTATTAGGTACATATCAGTTAAGAATTGTTATATTAGTGGAAAACTTTCTAAACATTTGGTAATAATCTTTATATTATAATATTTCTTCATTTTCCTCCTTTGTCTTATATTTGTAAGACTATACCAATTTCCTACTCATTAGTATTGGTGCGATATACCTTTGCCATTCATTCACTTACAGTTTATCATAGCAGGCATAATTATCATGTCTCCTATAAGTATTGTATAGTGCATTTTAAAAACGTTAAATCTGTGAATGTTTAATACTTTATAGGACTATTTAATATACTTATATTTAACGTTAAAAGACTTATTTTGAGTTCTATTGATACGAATTTTTCAGGTCAGCCTGGGCTTTGAGAGCGTCAGCTCAATGAGTCAGCTTGAGTCAGCTTGCCAAGCGCCAGAATGTGTTGGCTCAAGTGGCCAGTAAGCTTAGCCCTGGAAGTGTCCATTCTAATGGGCTGCAAGCCAAGCCCTGAGAGTTGCTGATTTGGTGGGCTAGCAAACCTAGCCCCAGGAGTGTCTCAGCTTCGGAGTCTCTCCTTCTTCCAGCAGCTCTCCTGGCTCCAACGACTGGCAAACAGGAATCCAGGGTCTTGGGCTCTTCAGTTCCAACTATCTTCTTCAACTCTTCAGGTCGGGGTTCTTGTCTTGTGCCCAGGAGGAATAAGGCACATGAATGGCCACAAAGTGAGAAGGCAGGATTTATTAAGAAGATGGAAAACCTCCCAGAGTAGGAGGAGACCCAAGAGGGTTACCGATTTGGAGCTGAAACCTGGAGCTTATAGAGCTCTAAGACCGAGTTTAAGTGGCTACTACTAGCTGTGAGCTGATTGATCAGCACTTGCTGTTTTGTTTGATCAGTACAGAGGACCAATCAGCAGGAGGTAGGGGCCTAATGGTGAACTGATTGGTTGGTACTTGGCGCGAGCTAATTGGTTGCTTTTCTATCCCAGCCATGACTACTTAAGATCTTGCTTGAGAGGCTTGCAGGGAGCTTGTTTGCCAACACGAGTGTATCAGCCTGAGAGACCTGCTGGAAGTTTGCTACATTATTACTGGAGGACCCTACATTGTTATGAGAGAGACCCCCCCACACACACGCCCCTTGCCTAGCCTTTCTCTTGGTACCTCTTCTCTATCATTTTAGCATTTTTTTTTCATTTTGTATATACCTTTTATGTTATTTTCCTTTTCTTGGTTTTACTTTGAAATAATGTAATTAATCTACTTGATTTTTCCTTTTTAATTATTTTTCCTTTTTAATTAGCTTTTTAAAACTTTTTCCGTGAGTTTACCCTCAAGATACAACATATACCTTAGGTTTACAACAAATCACATATAATAGAAAGATTAACACACACACACAGACACACACACACACACCCCAAAGAACTTTAAAGGGATATAAGGTACTGAATGAAATATGTTAGTATGGATTTGAATGTGGAACAAAAAGAGGGACTTTTTTGAAAACACTAGAGAAAATAGGATAAAGTCCAGTACCCAGTATGTACTTAATGCAAACATACAAAATGAGTTTCTCAATTTTGATAACATGCCATAATAATATCAGATTAAAATAACAAAAACAAAAACTGAAACTAAGTAATGATAGATGGGAATATTTTTACAATCTGAAGTTTACCTATAAGTACAATTATTTTAAAATACAAAATATATTTTAAAAATTTAAGTTAGTAATCTATTTTCTAGAAAGGGTCAGGATTGTAAAACACTTTAATTCCATTATCTCCTCCCTCTTTTTTTGTTAAAACATTGTTTATTTCTCTTAGTTCTCCAGGCTTTATTCTTATATAACACTATAACAATAGAAAGCTACAAATCTGAAAGGTATTACCAAAGATTGTTATCAGAATTCAGAACTTAAAATTTTTTACTGTACTCTAAAAAAATTCCATTTAAAAAATTTTGTCAACATAAGTTTTACAGTTTTTTATTTGGAAAGTGTCTTTATTTGACAATGTCTTTTCATAGCATAGTTTTACAGTATGATGATATCTTTTTCTTTCTCACTTACAAAATAGACTTTTTATTTTATAACTGAGATGAGATGTGGAAAGCATCTAAATGTCCACCAGTGCAGCAATAAATAAAAAAATGTGTTATGTACATAAAATGAAATATTATTTGGCCTTAAAAAATGTCATATACAATAACATGGATGAATCTGGGAGTTGTTATACATGTATCCATTTATATGAAGTGTTTAAAATAATCAGACTCATAAAAGCAGAAACTAGAATGATATTTCCCAGTAGCTGAGGGAAAGAAAAATGAGTATTTGTTTATCAACAGACATATAGTCTCATTTACACAAGTTGAAAAATGTTAGAGATATGCTGTACAATATTGTCTCTATAGTTAATAATACTACATCATAGAATTAAAACACAGTTCATGCTGTGTTCTTTTTATAATAAAATGCGAATAATAAAAAAGTCTATCTTTTTGTTTTACTTTACTCATTTACTTTAAAATGTATATTACTTAAGATTATATATATTTGAACAGGATTTTTATTTTTTCTCACATATTTGTGTTTCTTTATGGTATATATTTCTACCTACTTAAATACTGCTGATTAACTGAGCAACTAATTAATTATTATTATTATTGTAATCCTCTTCACCTTTATTTTTTTCTTTAATGCACATCTCCTGCTGATTAATGTTCTTATATGCTGTCTGAATTTTTTTATTTCTACTTTAATTTCATTTTAAAATAACGTATTTAGCATAAACTTACACATTTTACTATGCATAAATTTTTAATGATCTGTGTATAAACTTTACTTGGCATGAAATTATCAGTTGTCTGTTTGTACTTTAAAGAAGGTTCTCTGGCATATGCTGTTTTAATTGAAAAGTCATTTGTAAATCTTAATTTTGTTCCCTTGTTTTCCTATTTATACTTTATGATTTTTGTGGTATTTAATATATTTTATTATGATATTGATAACTGTATTTTTCTTTGTATAGTTTATTTTTTCTTTTGTACATCTTTCTGGCTTTGGCTTGGTGAAATTCATCGGACTATGAAAATTCTTATTCAATGTCATTCTATTATTAGTTGATCAAATTTTCTATTTCTCCATTGCAATGTGTGTTAGAATTATTCATAAAGACCAAAATTTCTTTTAGGTTTTATGATGGCTAGTTTTTTGTGCCAACTTGACTGGGCCACAGAATGCCCAGATAGCCAGTTTCTGGATCCCTCTGTGAAGGTGTTTTGAAATAGATTAACATTTGATTAGATGCCTGAGGAAAACATATAGTTTTACCCAATGTGGGCGGAATTGAATGGAATAAAAATGTGGAGGAAGGTTGCATTCCCTCTCTGCCTAACACCTGGGTTGGGATAGGAATCTTCTGTCCTTGGTGCTTTGATTCTCAGGCCTTTGAACCATACTTTCTCCTTTCCCAGGTCTTACAAACAGAAGATTGTGGGACTTTTTAGGCTCTGTAATCACATGATCCAATAGTTCCTAATAAACTTTCTATATGTACATCTATGTACTGTTGGTTATGTTTCTCTGGAGAATCCTAACTAATGCAGTTATTTCTTTGTATCTATCTTTCTCTTATTCTTTTTTTGTTTTTATATCCTATTTTTGTTTGTGCTTTTTGTTTGTTTCAGCTTACATATTTTTTTTCTGACTTTATTTCCAGTTCATTGATCCTGGTTTTTGTTGTCTTTCATTTGATATTAATTTTATATATTCAGATTTCAATATTATTCATCACATTTTCAAAAGAAAAATTTCAACAGAAATTTTCTATTTTCCACTTTTTCTCTTTTCTTTCATTTTTGATATAAATAGTGGTTGTTGATTGAATAATGGGCATGTTTGTGCAAAAGTATTCTAAAAGTTCTAAATGATGTATTCTTTCTCCAGAAGTTCACTTTACCCATTGGCAATCTATACAATTATGTCTAATTATTTTAATCTGACAAGAAAGTAGCCTCTCCTTAGACAGAGTGAAGTTTTTTCAATGCTTCATTAACCTCTAATTCGCTTATGTTTTTTTCAATGTAGCATTAAAGATTCTAAGTTCGTATCAGAGAAGTGTTCTAAAATATAAACAAAAACTAGAAAATATCACTCTACATTTCTACATATTATTTTGCATTTATCTTCCAGCCTCATTCAGAGAAATACATTTATTCTCTCAGAGAAAATCACCATTGAGATGCATTTAACTTATTAAGTCTACTCACCAGAGACTAGTATTTCTGAATTTATGATTGCTTTAGCAGTTCCAAACTCTAATTCATTCCATTTTTTTTATGTTTAAAAATTTCTGTGTATGGTAAACGACCTTTTATCAGGATTGTTTTTCCCTGGATCCTATGTTTTTTGTTTGTTTGTTTTGTTTTTGTTTTTGTTTTTGTTTTGTGCCTTTCCCTAAGAATCAGTAAACTCTGAAGTAAAATATTTCTGAGAAATGCTCACTCTCATTTCTTATTCCTTTAAATATATATTTAACGTGTGTAGCTGTCCTACTTATCTATGAAAATGCTTTAGTCAGAAGTTGAAGTACTAGCTGGATGCTTTAAATGCTGTTTGTATCAAATAACTTGAGAGTTAAGATGTGCTTTTGGAATTAGTAACAGGGAAATCTTCAGTGACTGACTGATACCATGGTATACTATGGAATAAATGGCAATAAGTGTAGAAATAACCGTGTAAAAATATTGTTTTAAAGTGTTTGGGTAAAATAGAATAGGTAGGAACCCGAGAGACATGAAAAGACAAAGTTTTATTCAAATGGTGCACATTGGTTTTAAAATTGTCTAGGATCTACCATGTGTTACCTGCATCAAGTTTCTATGTTAGAAATAAAGAGAGTAAAAGAAAGATGCTTCTAGAGACATCAATCTCAACTTAACAATAATTTTACAAGAAGGTAGAAAAGTAATAATCTTTACATAACATAGGGGTCAGTCATAAAGGGCGTCGGTCTAATCCCCAATCATGTGGTATACAGACTGTGAGAAAATAAACAGTCTCCAACTGTGAAAGACTTAAGGTAATTAATGTTTTTAGGTGTCATCGTTTTTCTTTTTTCCTCATGAGGTGTAATCAATTTTGTTTTGGGGGGGCATCTACCAAGTTGTCTTGAACTTGGTGATTGGAAAGCAGTAGCAAGTACTTTTTTTTAACTAAAAAAAAATGACAAATAAAAATTGTGTATATTTACAATTTTCATGTTGTTTTGAAATGTGTATACATTGTGGAGTAGATAAATTACATATACATGAACTAATTAATACACACATTTATCTTTTCTTGTGGATAAAATACTTAAAACCTACTCTCTTATAATTTTTCAAGAATATAATACATGGCTATTAACTGTATTCACCATGTTGATAGATATCTTGAACTTTTTACTCATAAGTCAAATTTGTTTTTTGTTTTGTTTTGTTTTGTTTTTTTATTTAAAGCTTTTCATTTAATTAATTAATTAATTAATTTTTTATAATCAGTATTTTTTATAATGATATTGTGGGGTACAGTCATATCACTTAACTCCAGTCAGAATGACAATTATCAATAACTCAAAAAATAACAGTTGCTGATAAGTCAAATTTTGTATATTTTGACCAGCATCTACCATGTATCTTCCCTCCCCCACTTCCTGATAACTATCATTTTACTTTCTAATTTTATAAGTTCAACTTCTTTAAATACCACATATAAGTGGGATCATGTGATATTTGCATATAATACATACACATTTATGTATATATAATGTGTATGTATTATAATATTGGAATAATATTATAATTTATTATAATATTATTGGGATAATACATACACATTTCTTGTCCATTTACTTATTTATAATAATTGTCTTTTTACTAGGAAAAAAGTCATATTATTTTATGCAATGAATCTGAAGACAGATTAATTAGAGTGCTATGTATTATAAGGTGAAAGGAGGAAAAGAGTCCAGATGAGGTGATTTCAGAGCAAATAATATGGAAAACAGAAAAGCTGTGGTACAAGTTGCACAGGTAGAAGTAATAGAGAACTTTAAGGTTATTATCTTATCTTTTCAGTAATAATATCAAAAACAAGAGATACTTGGGATAATGCAATGGACTAAATATTCATGGTCCCTCAAAATTATGGGTTGAAATACTACCCCCTAATATTATGGTATTTGAAGTTAGGGACTTTGGGAGAAAATTACAGTTAGATTAGGTCATGATAGTGGTGTCCTCATGATGAGATTAATGCCCTTGTGAAAAGATGCAGACACGCTTATCTCTTTGCTTTCTTCCCTGTGAGAATACAAGGAGAAGATAGCAATCTGTAAGCCAGTAAGAGTGCCCAGAAATCAGATCTTCCAGTGCCTTGATGTTGGACTTCCAAATTCCAGAACAGTGATAAAACACCCAGGCTAAGGTCTTCTGTTATAACATCCCAAACTAAGTAAAGCAGACATTATTACATTGCTCTGCTTTGGGTCTTTGAGGTAAATGTTAATATTAAATTAACATGCACATGAGCTTGTTCTAATTATTATGCTGTAAGTAAGTGTGATTGCTTCTATTGGAATGTATATGCATTTTAAAGATAAAGGCCATTTGTCAGCACTCTTTGTATTTACTTTCATGATAACCAATGGCTTGAACAAGAATACGAAAAACTCAGCAACTACTTGATAAAAAAATATTTACTGGGCAGCAGTAGAGACTTTTAGGGAGTGAGAGCCTTTTAAAAAAATTATTTGTGACCTATCATTTATTTTTAAAAGCTGTTTGGAAAAATATGTTTGTTTACCTTGAATGAGTATATCTTGAAGCATCACTGTGGGACATTTATACTATGCAATTATAACACAATTTTTATGGTTCTAGAACTGGCTCCCTATTGGAAATCTGACTCTTTTGAATCAGATGTACTGAAAGAGTGACTAATTTTCCTTGTGTGTATGAGAAGGTACTTATTTCAGCACTGAAAGTATGCATATCAAGAAATTCCTCAAATTGGGATCAAACAGAGAATGTATCATCATAGATTAAGTATAGGAAAAATGCTTTCTCTATATGATTATGTAATTATTATTATTATTATTTATTTTATTTATTTTTTTGAGTTGGAGTCTCACTCCGTCGCCCAGACTGGAGTGCAGTGGCTGCTTCCAGCCACCGCAGCCTCGAGCTGCTGGGCTCCTGCGATCCTTCCGCCTCAGCCTTTCAAGTAGCTGGAATTACAGGCCCGCGCTACCACGCCCGGCTAATTTTTTGATTTATTGTAGAGATGAGGTCTCGCCAAGTTGCCCAGGCGGGTCTTGAACCCTCAGGCTCAGGCAATCCACTCACCTCAGTCTCCCAAGGCGCAGGATTACAGGCTGAGCCACCAAGCCTGGCTTATGTAATTATTTAATCTATTTACAATGGAGGATACAACTTTATAATGACCAAGCCATTCATACCTTCCGTGAAAGATACCCCATTTTTAGTCATTAAGTCATTTAGATAGTAGTAAATCAAGTCTATGATTAGAATTACCCTCAGTTTGGATTACTTTCAAATATATTATTCATGCCACAGAGAGACTGAATAAATAACTTGCATACTACAAAACAGAGTACTGCCTCCTATTGGAATATTCAGATACCTAAGAATTAATAGCTGTCACACCTCACAACTAATCTTTTGAGCTTCCTTCTTTGTTGCATATAGTTTCTATTCTAAAAAAGCAACATAAAATTTGACTTGTTTTTATATATGAAAAATAAATACTATTCAGATTCTTACAGTCAAGTATTATGTTAAGCTTCCCCTTGCATTGCTGACATTTAAGGATTCAAATGCATTTCCAGTAAATACATGCAGGAAACTTCCTGGCATACCCTTATTGAAACTTTATTATATTTATTGTGCATGAATTTTACTAGTTTAACTTTTAAGAAGACAAGGCTATATTCCCTATTTTCAAGTTTCTTTTGCCAGAGAATAGAAGTTTGGAAACAGATTTTTGAAAGCCTGAGATGAGATTGAGAGTTCAACTCTAGTCAATAGGCAAGAAGTCTCCCACATCATGAAAAGTCAAACAAAAATACTGCTAGTTACATTAAAATGAAAATTTTAAATTATGGGTAATGTGGCTATTTGAAAGCTGCCATTTTATGAATGGAAAAGCAATGCAATTTATTTCCAGAAAGTTAAATGTTTAAGTGAATACATTGTCAGGACAGTTAGAAGTAAAGAATCATATGAGTGTGCATTTTATTTTGAAACTTTAAAAATTCTAAAATAAAGAGTCCTGTTAAAATGTTTGCTGATTATCACTATTTTTGTAAACAAACTCTCTTTGTCTCTGCACACATGTATAACATACACCTACTCACAACACATGTAATTTACAAAATGAGTATATATGCATACTTATATATAAATAGTACTTGTTGATATTTTAAATATTTCTATATATATTCCAAAAATGCACACGTGTGTGCACATTATATATTTATATATAATATATAAACCTGTGTGTATGGCTGAATAATTTAAGTAGTACAACAAAATCATTTGTCAAACAATTTGATGACATTTCTCAAAAAATTGTATCAAATTCCTCTTTCATGTTAGCTACTATGCAAATAATGGGAATACAAAGATGAATAATAAATGTTGTGTCCTTATGAAGCATGCATTGTAGAGCTTCATTAATTAGCTATCCAACATAATAGTAGCAAAAATTTAACCAAAGAAAGATCATCAATTCTCATAAAAAATACAATGGTAAACAAATTTGCACAAAGTGGTTTATTCAAATGTTCCTGTATATGTGAATAACACAATATTTTAAATACCTGGACTTCTGTAGAATATGTGTCTGTAAATACTAAATCAAATTCATGTCTGAAAGTGCCTTAACATCAAACACTCCTGTATTATAAAATAAGTATTATTGTTTACCTAAAATTTTACCTTAAATGACTTTACCAAACAGCTAAGTGATCCTGTGTGACTTTGCGTTACTTCCGTGTTCCTCAGAGACAATGAAAGCTTCTGAGAGCAGATGGTGTAAACACATCGGATGTTAACCAGGCATATCCTTGTCTCACCTGGACTGTCCTCCCCTCCCCCACAGGACAGTGCTCACTGATGTCTGGCCTTGCTGTTACATATCTCTCCTTTAAATGTTTTCTCCTCCTCTAATATCAATATTTATAAAGCATATTATTGGTTAGAAGGGTGTTTCTGCAAATAATCTTTCATCAATCTTCCAAAAAATTGAAAATTTGCTGCAAATAGTATATTAGCAAACTCAAATAAATATTCATTTGTGTTACTGTGTATGTGCATCTGTGAAAACTTTCCAAGGATAAACAGCAGGTATTATCTTGTTCAGAAAATAGATACAACTGTAATTTGACATTTTAATACAATCACAAAAAGGTCCAAAACTATTTAAATTTACTCATCCTTAAGGGCTTGTGGATATCTATAAGTATTTGTTTAAAGTAATAAAGCTTATTAGAGAAATTGTGAGAAACACATTTAATGCAACATCATACACAATTTAGAAAGAAAAGAACTAGCCACCTCTTCTAAAGAAAAAAAAAATGAAATAGAAAAATAGGCCAGGTGCAGTGGTTCATACCTGTAATCTTAGCACTTTGGGAGGCCAAGGCAAGAGGATCACCTGAGGCCAGGAATTGAAGATCAGCCGAACCACACTTTTTCAACATGGTGCCGAAAGTTCTAGCTACTGTTATAATAATATAATAATACTTGCTAGTTTATTTCACCTTCATGATGTAGTTAATCCTCACTTGTACTCCACGTTCCTATAATAAAATAAAATTTAAAAAATTAAAATATATTTTGTATTAACTTTGTCTCCTAGCTTAGTTAGTATAAAGTGTGCTATCTATATAATTATTTTTTTATGTTTGATTTTTTCATCCTTTCTAATTCTTTCAAATTTTGTTTGTAATTATAGAGTTTATTTAATTATATGTGGGTTTCAACCTTTTTATGCTGAATGGTTTAAGATCTAGCTTTCAGTTCACAATTGCATTTATCGTTAACTACAGATTATATCAAGAGAAGATTATAACATTCCTTTTCAAAAAAGAAAATAATAAATCCCCAGATTGCTCTACAGAAAAATTTTTAGGAATCAAATGATCCCCATAATATTTAGACTATTACATGAAGCATATAAACAATATGAAAACTTTAATATATTTTTTATGAACTGAACAAGACAAAAATGTCAAAAATGCATAAATATATTTAATATTTTAGAAAGTAGAGGATATCATAAAAATAGTAGAGGGATAAATTGAAGATATAAAATAATAATACTTGTAAAGATTAATTTGTAATATTTGTAATAAAAATCCCACCTGGTTGAGACTAGTAGGCTATTAGATACTGACACAGAAAATATCTGCAAGTCTGAATACACAGCAATATAGGAACACTCCAGAAGAAAGCACAGGGAGAAAAATAGCTAAAGAAACATAGCTTCAGTAGAACATTATGTAGTAATATCAAGCAGTCTAATATACGTTTTTAAGAAGTCTCAGAGGATGGTGTTGTGAGATGTGTGAACAAAAATACATTATATAAATTAAAGCCATTTATAAAAAATTATAAATCTTAGAGCAATTGAAATAGCTAATGAAATATGTAAAATAATTGCAATAGCTTACTTGACATAAATAACTCCATTTGTTAAAATCTTTCATCTTAGTTATCTGCCTAACTTAAAAATGACCCCCCCATGTGTACATGAAATTGTTGTAACGTTCCCATGACCGCAGTCCCACAGCCTTGTTCCCCTGAGCTGTTCACGCTGACCATTCTTGCTGACCATTTGAAAATTCCCTAGTCACAAGTTCTGTGTAACTGTATGCCTTGTTAACTGAAATCCAAGAGACTGTTCTTTTTGTTTTTAGTTCCTTGTTCCCTCACTCCCCTGCTATGTAGCCCATTTGCAGTTTTGGCCTTTATAAGCTTCTTGCTAGTTTAGTTTCACATCAAGAGCTTTCGTGGCATGAGCCTACTCTTGACTGAGCGCTATTAAAGGACTCAAAATTTGAACCCAGTGTGCTGTCAATTCTCCTTTTTCTCAGTTCAGTTATAACACAATTAGCCTACAAACCTCAAACAGAATAAACATAAAGAAAAACTACTGAAAATCATTATAGTTAATTTTCTGAAAATCAATAATAGAGAGAATTCTTAAAAGCAGTCAGAGAAAAAGATACATTAAATACAGATACAGAATTAGGAATGACATCAGAAACATTTGTCAAAACTCACTAAATTTGACACCTCAAATTAATGATTATTTTCTATGCAAATTACACCATAATTAAATTGACCAAATATGAAATGAAAAGACATTGCTAATGAAATGAAAATATAAGCCACAGTCTTGGAATACATTGGCAAAAAATATATACTTTTTATCCGGTAAAATATTTATATCCATAATATATAAACACATATTACTATTCTATAATAAGAAAATCAACAGCCATATGATTTTAAAAGGAATATTTAAACAAGCACTTTACCTAAGAATATATAACCATAGAAAATATAAGAACCTAAAACTTGTATACTAGTTTTCATATAAGTTTATTGTAGTGCCCAGAAAATAAACTTCCCAAAATATGTCAGTAGACAAATGAATGGATAAATGTATATGTAATATGTGTATATATGTATATATACACACAAACATATACAATGAACAGCTGCTCAACAATAGAAAGACTAGACTTTTGATAGATTCATAATGATGACAAATGGAAGAACTCAAGCAAAATGCATATTTTATTATTTCATTTATATAAAGTCTAAATAATATACAAATATTTATAATGACAGAAAGATCAGTAATTGTCTCAACAAAAGCCAATTGGGTGAGATGTTTGAAAGAGTATCAAAGGATCACATGGAAACTTTTTGGAGTGATGAATATATTAACTGATTTTGGTTGACAGTGTCATAAATTATAGTATATGCTCTGTGTGCCATTTATTGTTTCACAATTATAGTCCCAATAAAACGAAAAAAGTCCAAAAGAAAAACAAAATTAACTCTGTCATTTACTCATGGCACATTTTTAAAGGAAAGCATTAAAAAAATTATACGTATATTCTAAAGCTTATGAAATGACACAGTAAATCAGTATTGGCAAATGTGCCTTCTCTTTCAATAGAAAACATACTGAGAACAGAACCATTGACTGCACCATGAGCTTGATGGTGCTTCCTGGAAAAGGTGTCATTAATGTTGGAAGTTGAAAGACTGGGGTTAGAATTCCCTGTGTGAGGTATTTGGTGGTGATCTAAACAAATGCAATTTAATATGAAAAGAAGCAAACACTGAAACATAAAATACACGTTCAAAAGTAAGATTTATTGCTTCAATCAATACCTTCTTTACTAGTGAAAGTGGAACTGCACCTGTGGATCAAGATGCACAGTAGTGATGTTTGTTATCAATTCATTTTTGTGATAAGGATTTATAAGTTAGGATACACATTAACATTTTTGAATACTTATTTGGTCTTACAGTGCCCACTATTCTATTTACTTATAATTGAACTATTATAGAAATGCAAAGATGCCTAGTTAGATAATAGCAAGGATAAGACTTGTTAGGATAGCAAGAAAACACTAATAAATATAATTCTATGCACATAAGATTTCATTATTATAATTAAATTGAAATTTTTTCCATTTTACTGCTTTTATATTTGACTCAACCACAGTGTAGTAAACACCCGAGTTTACACAAATTTCTGGAGATCACTAATAAAGAAGAATTTCTCCAATTAGTATGGCTTAATAAAGTCTAAAGCATATGCTGCTCTAATCCCTGCTGTTTTATGATTTTATAGCTTTACTCACAAATAAAGATAGTTAGGCAATAGTTTAATTGTACAATAATACACAATATTAGTTTTTTTCTTGGTAGAATTCAATTGCACTCTACTTGGTATTTAATATTACAAAGCAAAACCCTAACAAGAAAGATTGGAAACGTTTTGGTATATGAAAGCAAAAACAATATTATTACATCTTTCATGTAAATTTCATTAAAAATAATTGGTCTTATTCTCTGTCTATATGATATTTTCCAAATCATTAATCTTTATTCTGAGCACATTATTGTGCAATAATTTATTTGTGTTGATTACAAATTGGTGAATAGTTCTGCATGGATATATGGTATACAGTTGGCCCTTAAACAACACGGGTTTGAAGTATTCAGGACCACTTACATGGGTTTGAAGTATTCAGGACCACTTCTTCTGCCTCTGCCACCCCTGAGACAGCAGGACCAAACGCTCCTCTTCCTTAGCCTACTCAATGCGAACATAATAGAATGAAGGCCTTTATGATGATTCACTTCCACTTAATTAAGAATAAATATGTATCTATGACTTATGATTTTCTTAATTAAATTTTCTTTTCTGTAACTTACTCTATTGTAAGAATACAGTATATAACACATATAACATACACAATATGTGATAATAGACTATGTTATTGAAAAGACTTCAGTCAAGAGCAGGCTATTATTACAGTACAAGTTTCTGGGTGGTCAAAAGTTAACCTTGGATTTTAGACTGCATGGGACTTAGTGCACCAATTGCCACATTATTCAAAGGCTGTAATTATTTCATACATTGGAGAATGAACAGAAAACCATTGTTAAAATATTATACTATTAAGGCCTTAATTTAACTTCTGACCTCAATATTATGCCTATGTCACTAAATAAGTCTCAGTTTTAAAAATAAAATAGCACATTTGTTTTTCATGGTGACTTTTAAACTTATATTTTCAACATTACATACAAAACAAGGAGTAAACAATAAAAATTGGGCAACTATGAAAAGGATATTTACTAACCAAAAATACCTGTTATTTATACATGTAAATGTATATCTAATTTATATTGTAATAAAATAATTATGATAAAATGATTACAATATCAAATTTTACCTATCAGTTTAAAAAAACCACTTTGCTAATTAACTAATTTAAAAAGACAATTTATAGTCACCCTTTTACATTATCAATAAGAATGATTAACTATTTAGATGATAAATTTTCAATAATTATTAAAATGTATGATGCTTATTTTAGGAGAAATTTTGTTTCTGGCAATATATTTTACAGATCTATATATACAATGTAAAATATGAAAAACCCTAGAGTTTATTAATAAAGGAACTGGCAATATAAATTAATGTTCGTTCATAAAAGAATGACTGTCTAATTTTATACCCCCTGGGACACAATGTATCATGCATTTTTGCAGAACAAATACATTTCAGATTTGCTGAGCATGTTACACTTTCTAATTCAAGACATTTTCTAAATACAAAGATGCATAAAAGTATTTTTAAAATTGAATGACCTTGGTTTATGATCATGCTTTAATATAGAATAAGTTTGATTTCCTTTTATAAAAAGCAAAAATATGTGATGTACATGACACAGAGTATGTTTCCATGTAAGAAACAAAAAGGAGCATGCACACTTAGCTGTATATGTGTAAAATATCTCTGTATATGTATAAAAGACCTTTTATTACTTTGAAAAGCTTTTAGTTGTAGATAGCATGCATGCAGAAAATATTTAAAAACGGGAAGAATATTATGTGTTGCTACAAAATGAATACCTTTGTACTCATGTCACTAAATAGATACAAAACCATGAAATCCTCATGTTCATCTTTATCACTACTTTTATTTTCCTTTTTAGATAACACTGGTGTTAATTTCACACACACACACACACACACACACCATGCAAAATGACACACTACTTAGGAAAATGTATTAATAGAAAATTTGAACAATTCTATAAACAAATTTACCTGATAGCCATTTTAGAAATACTCAACAGAATACACATTCTTTTCTGAAGGGTACAAAGCATTTACCTAGATTGAGCACATTCTAGAAAATAAAATAAGTATTCTCTGTGCAAAGGTGAATCAAGTTAGAAATACTTAACAACATAGGAAATTCTTAAATATTTAGAAATAAAAATATAAACAATCCTTCTTTGATTTAGTAAAAATCAACAGATAAATTTAAAAATAGGTTGAAGTAATTAATATGGAAATCAAAGTATATCAAATTTGTTGGATGCATATAAAAGAGTAGGTAAGGAGCACTTTTCATCACTAAATGCCTATATTAGAAAAAAAGAGAGGTCTCAAATTTGATATTTTTTGATGTATTTAGACTACTTACAATTAACGTGATTAGTCTAATGATTGGATTGGAACCTGCCATCTTTCTAGCAGTTTATTTTATTTTATTTTTCTTTGTTTCCTTTTCTTCTTTTTTTAGAAAAGTTTTTTAGGTTAACTCAGCACTTTTAAAGATATAATTTTATCTTAAATATGGATTTATTATTTATATCACTCTTTTCTCAGAAGTTTTAGGGTTTAAAATATACATCTTTAATCAATTCTACCGTTGAATAACAGTATACTATTTCATATATTATGTATTTAGAACACAGTATTTAAAATTTCTATCTTTCATCCCTTGTTCTATTGATGTCAGACTTTATTTTACAAACACTATAAAAGCATAATATACTACTTTTGATTTATACAGCCCAACATCTTTTAGTCTAAATTTTAAAAAGTGAATTTTATTTTACCATTGCATATGTTATTTTCAGTGGTTTTGTTTAATTGTATACATCCAACTTTTTATCTGATATAATTTTTGCCTTCATAACTCTCCTTATGACTTCTAGTAGAATAAGTAAGAGAACAATTAATTACCAAAGTAATTAATTTTGTGAAAAGCTTTTTTGGAAAACTTAATTTTTCTTTCGTTAAAATCATTTTTACAAAACATCGATATTATGTTGTTTTTCTTTTCTAAAAATTTCTTTGATTTTTAAATGGTTTTGTTTTCTTGATAAAATTATTTTGCTGTAATATTCAAGTCCTAATTGATGCTGAACATTACATTAATTTCTATTGCAATCTAATATTGTAATCATAGTTTAAAATTCTGGTTAATTTGGTTTTTTTTATGTCATATCTGAATATGGTTCTGGTGATTGATTTATCCCTTGAGATTACTATTATTATTATTATTGGCATTTCTGTATGCTTCGTGATTTTATTTTTATTTTTTTTTTATTTTATTTTTTTGAGTTGGCGTCTCACTCTGTCGCCCAGACTGGAGTGCAGTGGCCGCTCCCAGCCGCCGCAGCCTCGACCTGCTGGGCTCCGGCGATCCTTCCGCCTCAGCCTTCCGAGTAGCCAGAACTACAGGCGTGCGCTACCACGCCCGGCTAGTTTTTTTGATTTATTGTAGAAATGAGGTTTCGCCTGCCCAGGTGGGTCTCGAACTCGCGGGCTCAGGCAATCCACTCACTTCAGCCTCCCAAGGCGGGGGATTACAAGCTGAGCCACCGAGCCCGGCTTCGTGATTTTATTGTTGAAAACCAGGCGTCTTATGTAGAACATTTAAAAGTGGTATATACACTTCTAATGCCTTGAATTGGGCATATCTTTTTTGTGTGTGTGAGACCTTATGTGTGGGGCTTTGATTTAATCTAATTAGAAGTTGGGGCTGGATGTGAAACTTATTTTTGCTGTATTACTATCCGTGCAACATAAAGCTTCAAAGATCTCTAACAATAATTTATGTCAATGCTGG
>CAUYQG010027737.1:0-11650 GCA_963574415.1 Tarsius wallacei | reverse complement strand
TTATTTCTTAACATCTGAAGAGTCATTCCTAAACTCATGCTTTCTATAAGGAATTATTATTACAAGAAAGATGTGGTAGGGGAAACACACACACACACACACACACACACACACACACACACACACATACACACACACACACACGACATTCTTTAGGGATTAAGACCAGGTTAGCAAGTTACACATGAGTGTTCACAGAGATATTCTCCTACCACTCAGTGTGACTTAGGGAGTGGGAGAGTGAAACTTCTTCCTACTCACTCTCCCTTGTACTATAGTAGTACAGTGGGATTTAAAATGGTCCAACTGAAAATATCCCACTTCATGTCATATGATCTACTATTGAGGTCGCTATGTTGTCTAAAATGTTGTTACCTTATTTTATATTTTCTCAAAAATATAATCCTCAGTAGAGGATATTCTATTTGAGAAGCACTCGATTTCTTTCCATCAAATTGGTGTTTGGATTGTGATCTCAGACTTTCCATACTCAGCAGTTTTCAAATGAGATACCATTTGGCTGCAGATTTGAGAGTTCTTTAGCATTCAATCTATCTTTAGCCTAACACCAAACTTTCTGAGTTTCTTATAAGATGATTCCATTTTTACAAAGTAAAAGGAATATTATTCAGCTCTCCAAGAAGCTGAATTAATACGTTAAACCCCAACCACCAAACATATACCAATTGTTACATGTGCAAATTTATTGAACAGCCCAGAAGAATGTGGGAAATAACATACATAGTCTACAGGTGATTTTTAGTGGGTTATTTATTTTATTGATCTTGGGTTTTTTTTGTTTGTTTGTTTTTTTGAGTTGAGCTCTCATTCTGTTGCCAGGCTGGAGTGCAGTGGCATGATTACAACCTAAGCAAAGGCCTGCACGCAGGCAGCCTCGACTTTCTGGGCTTAGGTGATCCTTCCACCCAGCCTCCCAAGTAGCTGGGACTACAGGCACACGCCACTATACCTGGCTATTTTTTAAATGTTTTTGTAGAGATGAGGTCTCACTATGTTGCCCAGGCTGGTGTTGAACTCCTGGGTTCAAACAATCAGCGTGTCTCAGCCTCCCAAAGTGCTGGGATTTCAGGCATGAGCCACTGTGCCCGGCCTAATCTTGTTTTTTATAATTCATCACCATTCAAAATGGTCTGTAATATTCTAATACAAATCTCTACACATAGGTGGTTCCCACTCAGGAATGAACTTTTGCATTTATACATTATATTTTATGATAAAACTGTTTGAGTCCTTTTGAATTCGTGTTGACTCTTTGATGCTGCAAAGAAGAAAAATCATTTTTCTAGGAAAACCAAGCTAGTAACTGATGTCTTGCTGCACATTTTAATCTGTCTTGTTCCATTGGTTCTAGGTGAAGAACTGTACTGTCTATATCCATGATGACTCCATGTTTGAGCCAGAGGAACAGTTCAGAGTCTACCTTGGCCATCCTCTGGGAAACCACTGGAGTGGAGCTAGAATTGGAAGGAACAACATGGCCACCATCACCATATCCAATGACGAAGATGGTAACAGAAGAAACTGCCTTTACTACTTTTAGGTTGATGGAATATAAACTGATATTTTACTAATGTAATGATTAGTGGTTTGAAAAATGAAAGTGCAGTAAGAGTGCCTGCCGATAACAGTCTCTGAATATTTAGATAAAATGTTGGCAGCAAACAACGACCCTCTACAGATCTCCAACAAATTCATGGGTATTTTCACACTCATTATTCTCTATCACATTGTCAAGAAATATGGAATGAGTGCAGTTAAAAGCTAGGACAGAAGTGTTAAGACAGAGAATAAAGACAATTTAAGTCACTGCAGCTCAGGAGCAGTATTGGAAATACAGTTGGATCAGTTGACTGCAATGAACTGATTTAAAACACTGCCACCTTCCTGGAAAAGTGTAATTTCTCAGTGTTCTTCTCTCTAATTGATTTGGCCTACTAACCTAAAAAACCTTAAGCTCTCTAGTCAGATGTTAGCCAAGAGTGACCCAGGCACCAGGGAAGACAAAATCTTTCAAATTGGGACATCATTGTTTTACTAAAATAGATATTTCAGTAAGTGAATAGATAATAATATTATAAATAGTAATCGCTGATTCTTATTAAATATTTAGTGTATACCTATTTTATTTATATTATTTTATTTAATCTTGGCAGTAATCCTTTGAGGTTGGTGTTATTATCCCTATATTATAATCCTTTGAGGTTGGTGTCATTCTTCCCCTGAAGAAACTGTACCTCAGCAAAGTTATACCACTTGCATTCTTAGTTACACAGGTATAAGAAGCAAAACTGGATGTGAATCTTATTGTATCTGACTCTAGAATCTATACTTTTAACCACTGCTAGAGGTTTTTTTAAGGTAAATGAGAAATCAGGAACTAACTTGGACATTGGGTAAAATAAGAGAAGACAGCCTTGAAGCTGAATTAGTCTTTTAACTGGGGAGACTCAGGTTCTCATCCCAAAGTGAACCTCTCCCAGGCATGCAGAAAACACATGATTAAGGCTCAGGGAGGTAACAGGTTACAGCAACCCTCCCTGCTGTCAAAGAGCATTCTTACTGAAAACTGTGAACTCTCAAATAAGACTGATCTACAATTAGAGAGATTGGACTTTCTGAGAGAAAAAGGGAATGAAACATAGAGGTTAGAAATTTCTGCAGTATTCTATAATATACTAGAAATGGCATAAAACGTATAATTACTCTCAATTTTTATATCTTTTTATCTCACTCTCTCTACCATCACCATTACACCTTCCCCATGAGATGTAATAGAAAAGAAGTCATGATTTGAATATTTTGGTAAAAATCAATATATTATTATTAATCATTTCCTCACCGTAAGAATAGGATATCAAACCAGACTGTGTCCCTTAAGTTTTCCTGTCAGTCACTGAGAGCACCCATACTTACCTGTGAGAGGTGAGGAAAAGCTGAGATTGGTAAGAGCACTGGGAGGGGTATCCAACAAACTAGGGATAAGTGAGGACCTGTCAAATCTAAGTAGGATAAAAATGAGAAATTATAAACCTCAGAAATTCATAGCTCGTAGGTGAAAAATTGATTCATTCAACAGATATTTATCAAGGGGCTACTATGCCTCTGTTCCTTGATAAATTGTGCAAATTTAAAAACAGTCTGTGAACTATAGTGCCAAGATGGGAATATCGTGCATTTCAAAGTCACTAAAATATCTCCCCCATTATATTGCATTTAATAAGGAACATGTGAGAAGTAACACCTACAGGATCACAAATGCATTTCTATTTCCAAAGCATTGCTTAGCAGTAAATACTGGGAGAGTTGTAGGACTGTGAACCATGTTGCCTTTGTACTGTTAACTAGCGTGAACAGTTTCCTCTTGTCATTATAAGGCATGTTCCCGGGAGTCTGGATCCTCTGTGCTATTCTGACTTGCTCTGGTTTTTCTACCCATGTTTCCTTAGCCCCGACCATCGAGTTTGAAGAAGCTGCATACCAAGTCCGGGAACCCGCAGGGCCAGATGCTGTTGCGGTTCTGAACATCAAGGTGATCCGCAGAGGGGACCAGAACAGGACTTCCAAGATCCGCTGCAGCACGCGGGATGGGTCTGCCCAGTCTGGTGTGGATTATTACCCCAAGAGCCGTGTCTTAAAGTTCAGTCCTGGTAATTGAATGCCAACTGCCATCTGTGGGTTTTACTTAATAAAGAGACACTTATTCTGTATTTAGAGAACGGACTGAGCAGGGAAACAAAAAGAGGAATGCAGTAGTTCCAACAGCATCAAGTGTCTAGTAAGCACACATTTGACATTGCAGGTAAAACTTTTAATTAATAAAAATGGCAAGGAAAAAAACCATAGGTCCCTGACTTCAGAACATGCTGAGTGTTTTGTTTCATTTCTTTTTTTTTAATTTTTAATTTTTAGTTATTAATTTTGAAGTTGTGGGATACAACTCAGGGTTACATATACAAATATTCATTATGGAGGTACCCTTGTTGTTGAGCTATCCCCCACTCCCCTGGCAGTTTCCCACTACTGCCAATCCTGCCCCCACCTCCCTACCCCCTGGCAGTTTTCAACTACTGCCAATCCCTTTCTTATAGCATTATGATAATTGTTCAAGGTCCGCCTATGAGTGAGACCATGTGGTACTCAGTTTTTTGTTTCTGTGATAGATCACTCAGTATTATAGACTCTAAATTCATCCAAGTTGCTGCGAAGTTCATAATTTTTTTGTTTCATTCAAAGGATTTTTTGTTAGCCTAAGATTTGATTGAGTGATAGGAGCATTTGATTAAAACACACACACAGAGACACACACACACACACATACGACTGTCATCATTCAGCAAACACTGTTACAAAGTACAGTGATGGGTCCTTCAGAGATTACTAAATTCTGGGAGGCACAGTTCCTGTGTTCAAGATGTTTAACACCTACTAGGAAATGGGATACCCCATTATGGGCTCTCCAAAAAAAGGTTTATCCAAGAGAGCGATACAGAGATGAGTTGGAGAAAGAGAGAGGTGAGATTCCGGTCCCATCAAGCTGATGCATTAATTCGATGGGGGAAATAAGACAGGGAAAATGTTGCATCGTAGGCCAGGTTGTTTCATAGAACTTCCCAGAGCAGTGTAAAGTGAGAGTGGACTGGATCCCCGCACCACTTGTGAAGTAGCCAGGGGTGGGCAAAGGTGTGAGAAGGACTTTTCAGAGCTGTCGTGGCAAGTGAAGGGAGCTAATGACTCCCTCAGAAGGTATGGGGGCTGAAGGGAGAGGGGTCTCTGTGCATCTCTCTCATCTTGCTGGGGCTTTAGAGGGCTTTCGGCTTAGCCCATTTGTATCTGCAAAGGTAGAGGCCCTTCTTCCAAAGCTGCACACGAACCTGCCTTCCTTTTTTCTGCAAAAGGATCTGGGGAAAGATAGGTCTAGAAGTCACCTAGCCCAGATGCCTGTAGGAGAGGAGAAAGGGGATCCAATTCCACCAGGGGTATTTACACTTTTAGAGACTCATTTTACCAGAAAAGGGTCTGCAAGATTCAAACCCTCACTCTGTCCAAGCCACTAAACCTCCACATTATCATCTTTGCAGAGGCCTGTCTGGCAAGTGACCTCTAAACTTTGAAGGGTATCTGTATGTGTAACCACTTATAGCCAAACAGGAGCACATGCATAAGTGCAAGGGGAAAGAGAAATTAAGCAAAAAACTCATAACCAGGGTGAAGTGTATATTGGATCATAGATTTTTATTACTGCCAGCCAGTGTCAGGCTGTGGCTATTAATTCTCATCGGTGTTGAATGGTAAACCTGCACAGGTGAAACTTGACCTGTGGAGCACGTTCCTTACCTGAGATGGGGTGAGGTGATGAACCGCCACGGCACCCATAGACCCTCTGACTAGAAGGGCCACAGCTGCACGTGACTCCTGGTAGTGCCAGCCTGTGCTCTCAGGTGCATTCTCTGACGAGGCCTTTGTTCTCTCTGTCCCATCCTTTGTGCAGGTGTGGATCACATCCTCTTTAAAGTCGAGATCTTGTCCAATGAAGACCGAGAATGGCACGAATCTTTCTCTTTAGTCCTTGGCCCCGATGACCCGGTGGAAGCAGTTCTCGGGGATGTAACTACAGCCACAGTGACAATTCTAGACCAAGAGGCGGCAGGGAGCCTCATCTTGCCAGCGCCACCCATTGTGAGTTGCCACTTTTATGTCCCAGTGAAGGATAGATGAGAATGTACGAGAAGTAGGACTTGCAGCTCTGCCTTATCCTTCTCACATAGTGTTTCTCACCCAGGAGCGATCTCACACCCACTGCCCTCTTCTGAGGACTGTGGTCAATGTCTGATGCTTGTTTGGTTGTCACAGTCATTACTCTGAGTGATACTATCGTCCAGTAGGTGGGAGCCAGGATGCTGCTAAACATCCTACATGCACAGGGCAGCCCCCAACAACAACAGAAAAGAATTATATGGCACAAATATCAGAGTAAGACTAATCGTGTTGATTATCTCAGCCTGGTCAAGACAAATAGTGTAATAAAATTGACCTCACTTCTTGGGTGGCACCCAGAAGAGTAAGGAGGTCATACTACCTCATCTCAGTTATCTCATACACTCATTACACACATAGAACCAAGTATCCGCAGAAAGGTAGTACTAGGTTTCCCCACACAGGATGAACAGAACAAATGCACTGCCTTTACACTTGAGAGGAAAATGCCTGGAGGGTGCCAAGGAATGTTTAGCCCAGAACAGGGAAGCAGTCAGAACAGGCCTTCTAACCTCCTAAACTAGTCTCTTATCTTCTGGAAGAGAAGGATTATTTCAAAATGCGGCTCCTGACCCTGGAAGAAAGACACTAAGTCTAGTTAGTTACTCTTATTTTGCCAAATGTACTACGGTATACCATTGACAATTTAATGCAACTTTAAAGTAGCACCTACCACTGGTGATACAGCTTTGGTTCTAGTGTGCAGGAAAATTAAAATGTTTTTCACGTGAGTGATAGGGCTCTGATTCAAGAATGAGATTAAGAGGGTCATAAAGCTTTAGCCCAGGCAGTAGGATCTCCTGCACCACGATAGAGCCACAGTATCTTTTAGGAGTGCCTGGCAAAAAATTAAAGAACTTATCTTGCTGTATTTTACAGATTCCCTGGATGTGAGGAGACATTGTGGTCCTGTGGGGAAGGGAGCCTTAGTTCTTTGACCTTCCTGATACCCAACCTGGGCTAAAGTTTTGTTGCTCTTTGCAGGTGGTCACCCTTGCTGACTATGACCATGTAGAAGAAGTCACTAAGGAAGGTGTGAAGAAGGCCCCCTCCCCAGGCTACCCGCTGGTGTGTGTCACTCCCTGTGACCCCCGTTTCCCCAGGTATGCTGTCATGAAGGAGCGCTGTAGCGAGGCCGGCATCAACCAGACGTCCGTGCAGTTCAGCTGGGAGGTGGCTGCCCCCACCGATGGCAGTGGTGCCCGGTCTCCCTTCGAAACCATCACTGACAACACACCATTCACCAGCGTCAACCACATGGTAGGTCTGGGGGCCTGGGCCTGGGTGGCAGGGGAGCAAACTGGTGTTGCTCTCTGTTACTCAGATGATCAAACTCCTTGAGGTTTGTGTATGGTGTTTGGAATAAAACAAATGAGTGGACGCACCCAGTACATACACAGTGTTTTTCTTTTCATATATTAAAAAAAGGTAATATGGTATCATAGAAAGAAAACAAAACTGGTAGTCAGACCTGTTTACAGATCCTGATTCTGCCTGTTTTCAACTAAGTGGTATTAATAGGTTGCTTAACCTCTCTAGTCTCAGTCTCCTGATCTGCAAAATAATATTTCTTCTGCTTCGACACTTGATAAGGTCAATGGACAAATGTGACCTATAAAAGAGAAAGTAAATCAAAGATTGCAGGTAGGTACCATTGATTGCTATTTTATTCATATATCTTCAATCATCCAATAAGTATTAGGATATCCACTCCTTAAGGTCTTGGACCTGGGTCTCTGCCACATTTGTATAATGTGGTAGAAATGTGGCCCAAAATGTCCAGCACATTGATGGCACATAGCAGGGTCTGGTGTTTTTGTTTTTGTTTTTAAAGAATAGAACAGTTATTGAGTGCTCAGCATTTTACCATGCCCTGTGGGAAGCCATGAAAAGAAGTCCCAGCCAGTTGCCATCCTCAGAGGGCTTGAAGACCAGCCCCTACCCCAGCAGAGCAGTGAACCACAGGAGAATTAGATGCTTTCCCAGGCTTAGGAGACAGCCTGCAGGGGTTCTGCGCATCACAAGAACGAAGTTTGCTCTCTTCCAAAAGAGAACTGAAAGCAGCTGCAATTCAATCTCAGGGCAGTGCTGGATGTGTAGTAAGCATTCAGTGATCTTTGACTGAAATTAGTTCACTGAATAGTCTTGGAAATCAGAGCTTTCTTTTGGATGAATTGCTCTAGATTTTCTTGTTCATCCCACAGTTTGCTCCCACTGTAACAAAAGTCTCACTGGGATGGGACAACAACAGAGGAAAGCCATTAGGCCAAGGTGGGAGGCTTCAGGCAAAGCAGGTCTCATATCCATGGATTTGGACGCAGCTTATTCAAAAACGCTAGGAGAACAAGGCCCCTTCAGGGCGCGCAGGCTAAAAACGCTAGGAAACCCTTTCTTTTGCAATATAACCAAGCTCATAGTTAAAACATCTCTATTGTTAAAAACTCAGAATGGCAAGATTTGGCAGCTTGTTGTTTCATAAGCATCTGTTTTTCTGTTCACCAAAGTCATAAACGGGGTTTGGTCTGATTTGAGCCAAATATACATTTTTAACAGATAACAACTGTATGACTTTATGCATCAGTTTTCTTTCTATTGATGAACTGAAGACTAATACCTTTTACCCTAGTTTCCTTTGCTTTGTCTTTATTTCTTCAATTATTTATTTAATACTATTGTATTATATGCCTTCTTTTAAGATGCCTCAAATCCCTTCTGGAGTAAGTCCGTGTATATATAAATAAATAAAGCATTGGCAGCTAATTTTAAAAAGTTTAATGGGAAAAAATTCTTCTTTAATTTTTAATGGACTTCAGTGGAAATTGTTTTTATGGGTAGAATTTATAAGTTTGTGAGATTGCTTTGTGGGAGGTCTGTGGCACACAGAACTACTAATTAATTTTCTTGTTATGTACTTCCCTGTGTATATATATACACATGACCTGAAGAGTCCTGGCAACCTACATTGACTCTGCATAGATTGAGCTAAGCACTCTTATGACTTGTGTATGTCTGGGAACTTGAAGACATCTGTAGAAAGGCCTTCAAGTCTGGGAGGTGTCAGAGGCTGAGATCTCAATTTCAAGTCTGTATATTATTGTAACCTTTGCAGTATGTGTGGTCACTGGGTGGGGGGATGGGGTGAAGGGAAGATAGCAGTAGGATAGAGAGAAATGAGAACTCTTAAGAAAGAAGCATCCCTCCATTGTCTCCTGACATTCTCAGCAACAGTGACTTGGAAGACAACCGGTCTTGCTGGAATGTCTGTAAAACAGTTGGGTAGTCCTTATGCTGAGTTTAATGTATAAAGGGAACAATACCATCCATTGTAATCAGTCATCTGTGGACTCTTGCTCTGCATCTGTCTACTTCATTGTCTGTCTTGCTCCCTTAGGCTATACGTACTCACAGCTCTGTCCTAGTGCCTGGTTCATGTTTGAAAGTCAATAATTATGGGATGAGTGTATGGATGGATGGATGGCTGGATGGATGAATGGATGGGTGGGTGGCCTTCACAGCTACCCTCACACCAGACAGTGTAAGGAGCTATTTAAGTAGTATACTCATGTCTGAGATAATTTGTTCTTCCCGGTAGGTCCTGGATAGCATTTACTTCAGCCGGAGGTTCCATGTGCGTTGTGTGGCAAAAGCTGTGGACAAAGTGGGCCATGTGGGGACCCCCTTACGGAGCAACATTGTTACCATTGGAACAGACAGTGCTATCTGCCACACTCCTGTGGTGGCTGGGACATCCAGAGGCTTCCAGGCTCAGTCTTTCATTGCAACCTTGAAATACCTGGACGTCAAACACAAGGAGCATCCAAACAGGTCAATCAGGCAGTTGGCGCCTCCCACCATGCATGGGTAGAGTGAATCTCGGGTATCTTTTGTGAGTTTTCCAGGGACTGATCAATGAATGATGCTTCTGCAAGGTAAAAATGTGGTGATGAAAGCTTCAGAAAAAGTGTAAATCCTCAGCAGTCAGCAGTCCCTCAAGTTCTGGCCCCTTGCCTGTCTTCCTAGCCCCTTCTTCCTCACCTTCTCATTCTCATTCTGCCAGTCTGCCCCAGTCAGTCACAAGTAACCTCCCAAGGGCTACAGACTTTTAAGTTGCATAATTGGGCCATGCCATTCCTCTAATGCTCCTCCACACCTCTTACTTGCTGTAGGTAATTCCCGTTGTACTACAGCCCTAGCTCATGGCATCTCTTCTGGGAACACTTCTGTCATGTCTCCCAATTTAACTTGGAGACTCCTCCTGCGGGCACCATCCATGCTTATTTCAGAGCACATCATCACTCATTCTCACCACCCTGTAGGGATAGCGATACCCGAAGGGCAGAGACCTGGTTATTTATGTTGCATGTCCTCTGCCTAGTACAGTGCTTCTTGGCACCTGGAGGCACTTGCTAAATATCTGTTGAACAAGTGAGTGATAACATCACATGAGCTACAAGTCATCGGACTTATTTTTCCCTATGCCACCATGATTTTGATGGGAGATGGATATTTTCTTTATTTTTTTTTTAATTTTTTTAAAAGATGTGGGTTACAATTCAGGGTTAGGTATACAAATGTTGATTATGCAGGTACCCTTGTTGATGAGGTGTGCCTTTCCCTCCCCTAGTAGTTCCATTCAACTTCTAATCCCATCCCCCATCACCGGGCAGTTTCCCACTACTGCCAATCCCTTTCTTATAGTATTATGATAGTTGTTCAAGGTCCGCTTATGAGTGAGAAATATGGTACTCTGTTCTTTGTTTCTGTGATAGGTCACTGAATATGATCGACTCTAAATCCATCCAAGTTACTGTGAAGTCCATATGTTTGTCCTTCTATATGGCTGCATAATATTCCATTGTGTATATGTACCACACTTTTTTAATCCAGTCCAGCTTGATGGGCAACATACATACATGTGCAGGTATCTTTTTTATAGAATGATTTGAGTTGCTCCAGGTGTATTCCCAATAGGGGAATTGCTGGATCATATGGAAGGTCAATTTCTAGTTCTTTCAGAAATTGCCACACTGTCTTCCAAAGAGGTTGCACTTGTTTGCATTCCTACCAGCAGTGTAGAAGTGTTCCTATTTCTCTGTATTCTTGCCAGCATCTGTTGTTGTTTGCTTTATTAATGATGGCCATTCTTACAGGGGTTAGGAGGTATCTCAATTTGGTTTTGATTTGCATTTCTCTGATGATAAGTGAGGTTGAGCACTTTTTCATGTGTCTGTTGGCTGCTCGTATGTCTTCTTTTGAGAAGTGTCTGTTCATGTCTTTTGCCCACTTTTTAATGGGGCTATTAGTTATTTTCCTTTTGGCCAATTTGAGTTCCTCATAGATCCTAGATGTTAGGCCTTTGTCAGATACACAGTTGGCAATATTTTTTCCCATTCTGTGGGTTGTCTCTCTGCTCTTTTGATGGTTTCTTTTGCTTTGTAGAACCTTGTTAGTTTGATAAGGTCCAACTTGTCTATCTTATTTTTGAGGTATGGGCTTTTAGGGTTCTGAATAGGAATTGGTTGCCAGTTCCAATTTCCATAAGAATGTCTCCTGCGTTTTTAAGATTCTTTTAGTTTGATGTTTTACATTTAGGTCTTTGATCCATTTAGAGTTAATTTTTGTGTATGGTGATAGGTAGGAGTCCTGTTTCAATCTTCTGCATGTGGTCAGCCAGTTTTCCCAACATCATTTACCGAATAGGTTTTCCACTTTCCAGGGGTTGTTGTTGGAGGCTTTGTCAAAGATGAGTCAGCTGAGGAGTTGAGGCTTTGCTACCGGAATCTCTATCCTGTTCCATTTGTCTATATGCCTGTTCTTGTACCAATACCAGGTTGTTTTTATTACTGTAGCCTTATTGTAAAGTCTGAAGTCTGGA
>CAUYQG010027735.1:0-23739 GCA_963574415.1 Tarsius wallacei | reverse complement strand
CATCCAACGTATTACCACAAGAAAATGACTGACAGTGTTGGGAAACTATGGGTGGGGGGAGGGATAAGGGAAGGGATTAATGGCAGTAAATACCTGTCTGGGGATGGGGGGACACTCCTTATCAACAAGGGTGCCTGAACGAGACATGTTTGTGTACCTAACCCTTAACTGTACCCCTCAATATCACAATAAAAAAATAAAATAAAATAAATATTTGCTTAAAGTTCTCCCTGATACCAAGAAAAGGAGAGTGGGAGAGGTAGACAAGATAAAACTCTTTTTGCTTCTCTTCTTCAGACATTTTTTATATCCTGCCATACTCTTCTCTGAGAGCTGAGCTCCAGCAAATAAACAACTTGACTTTTCATCCTCTCATCTGTAAAATGGGTTGACAGTTTCTGCTGTACATTTCCTAGGAAGGCTGTAAAGATCAAATGTAATACTGCTTTGAAAAGCAATATTGATGCTATACAAATGCAAGGTGTTAACACCATCACCTCTGATGGCAGACAATGGACCACTAGCTCTTTCTCTCTTGCCACCAACAAGGAATGCTGAGAAATCCAAACTTAATTGGCTTGGAAAAAGAAAGCTACTTCCTTTCCTGTTCAGTGGAGTTCTCAGTTGTCAGGTAAAATCTTTTTATGGACAGACATTTTATGGTTTCCCTTCAAGGAACGGAAAAGAGAGCTGAGTCCCTGCTAACATTTTTTTCTCTGTTTTTTCTTTCTTTGGAAAAGAGGTAAATTCCCTGAGTCCCTTTCAAGTATCTTTTAGCTCCTGCTGAACACCTGGGTGCAGTTCTTGAGCAAATCAAGCCTGATGTGTTGAGACTTGAAAGCCTCCTTAGGCTGAACTGAGAATTACCTCAGGCACAGCAGAATGCTCACCTGCAGGTGTTTATGGAGACAGGGTTGTGCACTGCTTTAGACTGAATACAGCTCTTGAGGGGGTCTGAGTTCTATTCCTATCTCTACTCTTGCTAGCCGTGTGATCCTAGGCAGGCATTTTGTCTTCTACTTGCCTCAATTTCTTCATCTACAAAATGGGAATACTACTGGTATCTTCTTCGTCAGATAGTTGTGACAATTAAATAATACAATTGATGAAAGAGAGAAACAAAGTGACTCAGACACAATGAGTGCTCAGTTATGTGAGCTATTATGAGTGTTGAAGGATCTTTTAACTTCCCAGTTGGGAGGGGTTGCCATACAGGAACTTGAGCCCAAAGATTTAGAATCCTTTTTAAAAAACGCATCCACTGCAAAAATGGCAACAGAGCTACTTTAAGATGCCAAGCTCTTGCTTGTGCTGGAAACTGGACCTGCTTGACTTTCTAGAAGAATTTGGGATGGATTTTCTGCTGTTGTGCTGAAGTATAAGGGACAGAACAAATCCTGTTAAATCTAGATACTCTCCATTTTATGGGGTAAGACAAAAGAGTGGAGGAATGTCAGCATCAGACTAGATCCCAAGGGAGTAGGCTGAGACTATAAAGGATTTAGGGCTTTCATAACGTTTTTATGCCCAGTGACACTTGAAATGTTTTTTAACACAGTCCGATGCTATCTCTGCAGAAAGAAGACACTTCTAACTGAGGACTCTGAAAATTTACTTGTCAAAATTCAAGTAACTAGAGAAACCACCTTTCTGTACTTGATAGTAATTGGTTTGACTAGTGTTCATGTATCTCTGCAGCATGATTAAGTCAATTTTGATCTCATGTATTATGTAAACTCAAACTAATGTGTTTTACTCACTTTCCCCAGAATTCATTATTTGATTTTAGTGTGCAGCGATGGGATTTGTTCTATTTGCCTGGGTGCTGTCTCTGTCTTCAGAGCCCCACTTAAATGTGGCTGGATTTAGGTTTTTACTATATTTCTCAAGTGTGATCATCACTTTGTTGATGAAGAGAAAGTATTGCAATGGTCATCTCCTTTGCTGGGTGCTTCCTTACTAATGGTAGGCAGAAGTTTGGGTATCCACGCCAAAACGTGACCTCTCTCAGAACTCCCTTCCTCATTCTTTTCCAAGTAAGGGAATTATGACCCCAGAACTTTCTTGGACTATAGAGAAATGAGTTATTTCTCTCTTAAGATTGTTCCTCAGTCTAACATCAAATAAAGACTTGGGTAGCTTTTTTCCTTGTAAACAGGCCTCATACAACTCCAGGAATTTTGAGTCCTGGTTTTCTTAATCCCATGACAGGAGGAGCTGTTACTTTCTTCCTCACATTTTCCATACAGAAAGATACTTCTCTATTCTCTAAAAGTAGGGCATATGGGAGAGAACACTTTGGAGTTTTTCTACTCACTTGCTTCTTTCTAAGGATTGGAGTCATATGTTAGGATGGATTCTCTGACTTAATTCTCCTCACAGACAGGTCCTAAGGACTATATTGGCAGGTACAAAAGGAAGCTGCTACTTTGTCCCCAAATCCAAACTGTGCTCTCCCATCCAGCTTTATCAGAGAGCCTGGTCTTTGGGGATAATTAAGCATTTGCCTAGATAGTAATCAAACGAGTGTCTTGACACCCCTCTCACTTATGATTCTTAGGTAAATTAGTTCAGTGGGTCAGAATTCTGGAGGAAAGAGGAGTGACACCTAAGTCCCCACCCCAACTCCTTCAACAAAATCTGAACTTGAGGTGTCATTTCTATCTCCTCACCCACACAAACTAGGTGTGGACCTTGCCCTTCCTTCTGTCTTCTCAGGAAGACTTTGTGTAAAAGAAGCTTTGTTGTTGTCCCAAGAGCATGAATGGCCTTAGCATTCCCACCCCACCCTCCTAAACTTGAGTTGAATCTGTGGCTTAGATTCTAGGAAATATGGTTGGCTAGAAAGGGAGGAGAGGGATAAAACTAATTTCTAGGAAAGTTATTTCCCTGGAGGCTTGTTGGAAAAAGAAAAAGATACTTGCACTCACTCTGGGAAGTGGAGTATTTCACTGGGAAATCCTGGGATTGCTATGAGTTGCAAGGGACTGGCCCTAAGGTTGCTCAGCAATATAAATTCTAGGTAAAAAAAGAAAGAAGGGGAAAGGTGATGATGTATTGAAGGAGATAGGTATGTGTCTTCCCAGTGGATTTTTCTTAGGACGCTCATCTGAGGGACTAATGATAATAAGGGAAAATGGCAATGGGGATTCCCAAGAGCAGAGGCACATTCATGACAGGTGCTTTGGGTCCATTTGGGGACCACCTCATTGACTTGAATATAGAAGAAAATCTCAGTTTGACAGATACCCTGGTCTCCTAGAAGGAGACAGCTGAGCACTAGGAACTACAAAGAAAAGGAGCAGCTGGTGGCATTGAGCTCTGGAAAATGGGACTTATTTTGACCTTATATGATGTCTCTTCATTTAGGTTCATGTGGCCCAAGTCAATCCTGTGAGAGCTGCCTTCACTGAGCAGAAACTTGTGGGAACATGGTATGATTAGAAGGCGTGTGGTCCAGTAAGAATAAAAGCAAAGCTTCCTCTAAGCAGAACTTGGCATGCTAAGAAGGAGGTGGCTCAGGGGAGAGACCCATGTATTTAAATTTTGTAAGGTTATAGATCTGAAATGAATGTCCTGGGAAAACAGGGTGAAATGGCTGCTGAGTCCAAACTGGAGCTACTTTTTATTAAACATTAATGTCACACATTTCTGCAGGTTCATAGAACAGATGTTAGACCTGATATTGTGGCTATTTAATTGACTCAGAATATTTCCTGTCATTTTTATCAATGCCTGGCTTTCCAATATCCATTAAATCTGAAAATATAAAACACAGGAAGTAATAATTAATACTCAGTTTCCACTCATGGTTACCACTGATATTGCCCATCAAGAAGTTGTGGCTTTCTTTGAGTGTCTGTCTGTCTGTCTATCTATCTATCTATCTATCTATCTATCTATCTATCTATCTATCTATCTATTTATGACAACAGAGACAGGCTGAACTAACCTAGTCTCCCTGCAAATTGTTCCACTGGGTCTCTAGCTGGAGAACAGCCCACTCTGTAAGCACAATTTTTTCCTTCTTTTCTATTGGTTTTAAGAAAATCAACAAATTCTAAATAAGCTTTGCCTTTGTGACAAGAACTCCTAGGGATTCTGATTATTCTCTTTTTTTTCTAAATCATACCCTACCTCCCTAAGTCACTACCCTTAACATTCTAGATTTAAAAAAGAAAACAAACAAACAAAAACACTTCAACAACCAAATATTTGCTGAGGGACCTCTCCAAGTAGAATCCAAGGAAGTGGATAGAACTTATTTTGAGCAAATTCACAGTGACATAAAATGGCTTATGGTGATTTAGTATCAGGAAATATTTGCTAAGTAGAAAGCTCAGGAAAGAACAATTCTAAAATAATTCTTGGTCAGGTGCAGCTTATAATGGGCTTATTCATAGGAAAAAAATATGTCCAGGGTCCCTTCCTCACAAAAATTACATTATTTACATGGAAAAGATGTTTGTTTTACATTTATTAAGTGGTTCTGGCCTGCCATGCTGAGGTCTCAGTTACATCCTCAAGGGAACTCGGCTCGTGGAAAGAGAGAGAGAAAGGGGAGGATGTGTTGTTCCCAGCTCTGAACATTAAATCATTGCAGTAATGATTTTAGAGGAAATGAGGTGAAATTGGGCCAAATGAAAACCTGCTGGTGTGGCTTGGGATTTACTCCTGCCCACTTGGGAAAGGGCTGAACGCTATCATGCCAGTGCCCATGGGGCTGAAGTTTTGCCCTCTGCGGAGGGGATTTGCTCTCTACCTCAAAGGGGCAAGCGGGGCTCACCAGTCTGCTTCGAAAAAATACCTCGTCCTCTCTTCATGAAAGTCAGCACATATCATGGGCTAAGGGGAATTGAGCCTCATGTTATTGGAGAGTGAGACACTTTTTGAAAGTAATTTTTAGGAGGCAAAGAGAAAGGACACTGGTGTGGCGAGGAGCGGGAGCCCCCCATGCTATTGGCTGATGTCGTGTGAGAGTGAGAGGAGATGGCATGGGGCTGCTTGGTTGAGACTCACTGCAACATTTTATAGGATTTGCTTCATAGAAGCAGGCTCAGTCCTTTCTACATGGTATAATTTAAGGGACAAAAATGTTCTGACACGTGGTTGAAAGTTACACCATTATATCTGGTCTTTGAAAGTGGGCATGGCCTCTAAAGGATCCTTGATAGAATACATATGTGCTTCTTTGGATGTCACACCTATGAGTTGATAAACACACAGAATGGACTAGTTGGCAACTGTCAGTTTGGGATGCCAAATCGGTAAGATTTGATGGGTGTAGAGAGGATAGGAAAGACCTAGGCATAACTCTTCCTTTCATGGGATGTCCCAGGGTCAAGTGCAGGGTGAAAATACAGTGGGAGGCACTGACCACCAGAATGCCAATGAAGAAAGCTACCTCAGGGCCTCCCCTGGAGAGGGGCAGGTTGTTTCCCACTCATATTGGTACCACCAGGTACAGTCCTTTCTTAAGGGACCCTAAGCATCAGGCATCTTTCGCCTGTTTCACAATGAGCAGAAATGGAGTCCCCAAACCTAGGCTCCAAAGTTGTCCTAGGAGACATAGGAAGACTTGGCTCCTTCCAATTCCCTTTAACATGCTGAGCTCGAGGCCTTGCCTTTGCTTTGCTGCTGAATTTCCAGCAACAGACTGAGGAGACATAAACACAGGGCCTGCGTGGAAAGTTAGGGGATGTTTATGGCCATGGAACCAAAATACAGGAGGAGGCAGATGGGTGAAATTTGCCTAGGTTGCCTCCACGCGAATAAATCATGAGCGTTAGTTCGTTTAGGGGGAAAATTGAACCTTCCTGAAACAGGCCCATTTCCCCCCAGCTTTTTTAATGTGCCTTTTCATGGATTTTGCTTTCAAATCTACATGAATTATTTTTCTTCTATTAAATATTAATGTGCCTTTCTAAGTAGAAAAAGGGGGCAAATTAGGTCTGGTACACATCTTCCCCGCCACTATTTACTGCTGCTGCGGGATTGCAGCAAATGCCAGCTCCCAACACATTATTAAATCAGGCTTGCACTGAGCCCAGATGTTACACTGGAACTGGGTGCAGTGAATATAGGCTAAAAAACAAACAGCAGCGAGTACTATTCTTTCTGATAGGGGCCCGTCCCCCCCACATACTCAACCCGTTTTCCATCCTACACGTCCACCATGTCTTTTGACAAATTTGCCATCAGCTGGGCACAGTTCGCTTTCCTGGTGCAGTAATTGTGTGAGGGGGATTTATTTTTTTAAGCCCGTTATTTTTTCCCCAATGACTCTTTCTACTTGATTAGTTCAGGATCAATATGTCTGCTAGGCAGAATGTGATGGGGAGAGTGATTTATCAGTGTCAGGGGCAGCTCTGGGCTTTGTTCATGCGGTTCTCCTCTTCTCGGTGACTTCTCTCACTTTGTCCCAACACACACACATGCACACATACATGCATGCACACACTTCAATTCTACCTGCTCTGTAGTTCTCTCTCTTTTTCTTTTCTAAATTCTACTCACTTTTACAACCAAGATGAATTTGGTCTCGTCTCTGAGAAGAGACCAAATTAGGTTATCCCTAAATCGTGCCCTCCAATGAAACCATGATGTTTCAAATGATAATTGTCATATCGGGAGTGTTCTGGTTCTCTGATAGGCCATAAGCTCTCTGAGGAATTATATCTCAAAAACACAGAGGGGTGGATAGAGCACACTGAATTTTCTGTCAGAATCCCTGCATTCTGACAATATGAACTTAAGCATAATGCTCTAGGAGACTTTTTTCATCTTCCCCCTCATCATTCCTGCCATTCAGATCAGTGCTTCTCAGACTTTAAAAATGTGTGTGAATTACCTGGGATCTGGAGTAGGCCTGAGATTCTGTATTTCTAACAAGCTCTCAGATAATGATGATGATGTCTCCCTGTCACACTTTTAGAAGCAAGGTTCTTATAAATCTTAAGTGGGATCATGTATGTGAAAATGTCTTATAAACTAAAAGATTCTATATTATTGTTAAACCTTGGATTATTCTTGTTTCCTTCTTATCGTTATCCTTATTTCACATATATCAGCAAATCCCATCAGTGCTACCAGTAGAAAGTATAGTTAATCCAGCCATATGTGACCCCTCCACTACTTCCAACTTAGAATAAGCTTCTGTCTTAGTCTGTTTGAGATGCTATAAAAAAATACCTTAGATGGGGTGGATTATAAACAACAGAAATATATTTCTCATGGTGCTGGAGGCTGGAAAGTTCAAGATTAAGGCACTGGCAGATTCAGTGTCTGGTGAGGGCCTACTTCCTAGGTGGCTTACTTTTTGCTGTAACCTCACATGGCAGAAGGGAGGACTAGCAGCAGGCTTCTCAGGGCCTCTTTTATAAGGGCGTTAATCCCATCCACGAGGACTCCACCCTCATGATTTAATTACTTCCCAAAGACTCCACCCCCCATCACCTTGGGGGTGAGAAATTTTCAACATATGAATTTTGAGGTGACACAGACATTCAGACCATAGCAGTTACCATCATATCTCTTGCTTAGAGATTATTGTAGTAATTTCCTACTTCTAATCTTGTTCCTTCTTTCCCTTTTACAGTGTAAATCAGATTGTAAAACTCTCCTCTCTCTCCCAAACTCTTCAGTGGCCTAACCAATATGTCTTCTACTGTCATTTGCTAACAAGCTTCTCCCATCCCTTTCTCTCTTGTACCTTTTCTCTCTGCAAGAACAAGGCTTACTCTATTGTTTTATTCAGCTTACTCCTCAACTTATCCATGTAAAGTAGCAATCCCATCACTCTCCCTTCTTACCCAGCCTTATTGTGCTTTCCATGGCATCTGTTACTTCCTAACCTTCTATTAAGCATTTATGTGTTTGTCTATGTTCTGTCTCTTTGACTTGAAATAAATCCCATGGGGACAAAGCATTATTTGTCTTATTCTACTCTGTACTTTCCAGTGTCTGGAGCAGTGCCTGGCATGTAGTAGGTCTTTAGCTATTTGCTGAATGAATGGATGGATTAGTCTCACTTAACTAAATTGCTTTGTGCGCTGTACCTGACAGAGAGTAAGTACTTCATAATCATTTGTCGAGAGAACCATAGATTGGTGCTTTAAATAGGCAGTCCCTGGATGTCTTTTAGTAGGGTAGTTATTCATTTTTGCTGTGGGTCAAGCAACGTAGTACAGGATTGAGCTTCATGATTGAAAACTGTAGACCTCTGAGCAAGAAGGAGAGACCAGTGTCTGAGTCCTGCAAAGTAATGACTATGGGAGCTGAGATGAGTTGGATATGTCTTGGCCCCTCAGGTCCACTCAACTTTACTTAATTGCTTCTTTGCCAAAATTATGCTGAATACACATATACACACACTCACACACAATACAAATCAACTAAACAAATAGAACAACAACCAAATGACAACAACAAAAACGAAGTCCTAAAAGGAAGGGACAAATTGGGAATCTGCGTTTCTAGTAGAATAAAAATGTCATATAAATGGGTGCACACAAGAAAGGGCTTTTCAAGTTGGATAATGAAATCTCTTTTTATTTCAGCTCATCTAAAATAGAACATTAATAAGCTGGACCAAATGTGGTGCTACAGCTAGCTTTATTGGTCATTAACATTTACAGATCCACGTGAAGTCATGTTTTCCAATTTTGAGATTAAAAGATTTAGTTAGTCTAATTATCAGCCTCAGAATGGGGATTGCGTGGGAGCTCAGTCAGCAGAACAGAGTCCTCTCTGCCTTCCACGATGCCACCGCCTCCAAAGAGCAGGTGAATTGAAAACAAACGCATTTATTGACCTTTGGCTTAATTTGACTCTAAAGTAGGGCAGGTACTGGCAGCTGTCCTAGCTTTTACTCTGTGGCTGTCCTGCTGGTGCACTGTCTACTTCGTCAGACTAATTTTTAGGTACAAGAGACGTCCTCATACATATAAGCAGATGGCATCTGTCCTTGAAACACATCTTTCTTCTCTGGTTCTGATTGCTTTTCTGTTCTCTGTTCAGGGAGGTCAAGCCATTAATTGTGTTATAAAATGTGATTAAAATCTCTACCTGAGGGAAACTTTTGGTGGAAACGTGTTAACTGATCAGAAATAGTGCTTGCCAGATCGTGTGTCCTGATTTTTGGTTCAGGAAATATGGCAGACCTGAGGCAAAAACAGAGGAATAAAGTAAGTGTGAGCCAGAAGGTGAAGGGTGCAAGGAAAGAAAGCCCACCAGCCAGCATTTTATTAGGACGTGCACCCTTTTCTGTGTGTATAACCCTGAGATGGGTGGTCTAGGGATATTGAGGCAGAAATGTGTATTGTGGTCAGCACTGGGCTTGATTCTCAGTATAGGGTGTGTCCATTTGGCCCTATCACAAGGATGGTGATTTTCTTAGAATTTAAGGATTTGCACTTAGGGCCCAATGGGGATGTGTTATTGATGTGTTGCATGGGTTATGGTGCTGTTGCTGACACCACATCGTTTTTGTTCCTGCCCATCCCTGTATCACTTGCACACGTCCAACCTGGGAAGCCCTCTAAAGGCCACTGGCCCGGAAGGAAATGTAACCACCATGGTATGGTTCTTCCTGAAGTCAGGAAGAAAGTTTCTGGCTGCTGCAGCTTTATCTACTCCATACTGCCTAGACCTATCCTAAAGAATACTTCTGCCTAAAACAGGTGACAATCTGCTCTGTGACTACTTGATTATGCTGAATGTTCCCAACAAATCCGGGTTAGGGTTCTCTTTTTGTTAGGGCTAAAGGAGCAAGGCAGACTAAGGGAAGGGGCTAAGATCTGAGTGAGATCTGGTTGGACAAATGGGAGCCTAGCCATGTCTTTTATTCTCTCTGGGCCTGAGCTCTCTAATGTGCAAAATGACATAGCTAGCCCATGTAATAGCCTTTCATTCCATACTTTAACAGTAATAGCAGGTGGCCATAGGTAGTACTGAATGTATGAGTGGCCATGGTTATCTCTCTGTGCAGTAAGAAACCTGGCATCATTGTTGGAGGTAGGTGGAAGGAGGGACAGACTGAAGACAGGAAGAAAATTTAAGGAACGCTTGCATAGTACCAGAATATGGTTTCAGTTACTGTTGCTTCTGACTTTCTACCAGAGTTCCCTGGCCCTGAACCACTGTCCTTCTGACCACTGATACTTGCTTTTTAATTCCTGCTGGTTATGGGTTGAACTGTGTACTTCCCCAGTGCTTGCTCATGTAACCTTCCTTGGAGATGGGTCTTTACAGAGGTAGCCAAGTTAAAATGAGGTCAGTAGAGTGAGCCCTATACCAATATGACTGGTATCCTTACAAAAGGGGGAAATCTGGACGCATATATAGACATGCATATAGGAAGAAACAACATTTGAAGACGAAAGCAAAGATGATCATGCCAAGGGAATGCCAAAGGTTGCCAGCAAACCAGCCAACTCTAGGAGGGAAGCATGAAAGAGATTCCGTCTTAGCCCTCAGCAAGCACCAACCCTACCGACACCTTGATCTCAGACTTATAGTCTCCAGAACTGAGATAATGAATTTCTGTTGCTCAAGCCACTCTGTTTTGGTGCTTTGGTATGGCAGCTTTAGCAAACTCGTACACTGTCCTTCTGCTATTCTGGTTTCTTTGACTTTGACTTCCTGTGACCAGCATCAATTATTCATTTACTGATCTCAACTTGATTTCATTTTAATCTTCCCAGGGGGTAATAGTTTTTGTGTTGTGAAATTCAGACTCTGCCTCCTACCTGGCCCTCTCTTGAATCCATCCCTACATTTTGTATGTAGCTCTTCACTCGGCTTCTGCCATGTGTGATGTGGGGAGGGGAAGGTAGTGTCCTACAAGTAATGCAGCTTGACCAGCCTCTGTGCTATTGTGCCTACTCTGTACTGATGCTTATGGTCTCTTGGAATCTGAATCCCTCGCCATGTCTTTTAAATTCTCACTAACATGCAAAGCTAGAAGGAAAGACAAGTAACTTGAAGCTCCTTTTTTTTTCCTTCAGATTTTTCAGCCTCCCAAATACATCTACTCCTTAGTATGGTTATAAAGTTGGGGGTCAAGTTACAATCAGGTGAAACATAATTGAAATAATGTGACAACTTTTAGTAATATTGAATTCTTAAGTGTCTGAAGTACACACAAAAATAAAAGAGCCCAAAGGGACTATAGAATCTATTCAGAAAGGTAGTTTCTTGTGGTCAAATTCCCTTGTGGTATCCCAATATATACTCTCTCATTAAACTTCTTATTTAATATGGCACTCAAATTTTATCATGAGTATAAAATATATTGCTTTGATCATTTCTGGTCAGTTTTGTTTTACTAAATGAAGTCAAAGGAGGTAATACTTTGCTATCAATCAACAGACATGCCTTGACCTTGTGCTGGTCCCACAAGCTCGATGCAGGAAATATAAACATGGCCTCTGTCCTGCATGAACCTGCCATGCAGTTAAGAAGGTAATGCACTCAGGTGTCAAGCACTTAGAGAAGAATTAAATGCTAAATAATGTTAAACTGGCTTTGAGGCAGTCGAAGTCTGATTTCATGGAGTTGTTAGGAAAGGGTTTTCTCTATAACATGGAACTTTGGTTTGTTGCTGAAAAGACCAAGATATTCCACCACTTCCAATCTTCCCTTCTATCTACCTGTATTATTGGTTGCTTGACTGCAAATCAGACTCCAAACAGGACATATAAGATGTCCCAGGGCAGAAAATTGTAGGAGACGCTGTCACCTTTGAGGCTGTGATGGAAACCTTACATATCACAAATTTAGATAGGTACTGCTAAGAAATCATAACAATAACAATTTCCTTTTAGTCCAGCCTTTCTCTTTAGATTCCATTTCCCATTCTTTGTTTACCAAAAACTCCACAATTTTCTAAGATATACTCGAAATTTAAAGGAGGCCACTGGGAGTTCCTTTTCCATTTTCCCGGTGGAGGAGATGAGAGACATGTTCCCAGCTTGGAATTTGCACAGATGTGTTTCTAATAAAGCACAATTAGACCTCATGTCTCCATTGTTCCCTTCCCATTAGCCATGAGGCGGTGCAGATGAAGTGTGAGCTCACTTGCAGGGTAATAAAGCCATCATTGGCTTCTCCTCTCCACACATGGAAAGGGCCTTCATGTTGTTTTCTTCACAAAAGTGCAGATTTAATTTGAAGTTGGGGAAAAGGGGAAGGAAAACAACTTTCCAAAACACGAGACAACAGGTCTCTGTAATAGAAACCACATTTTTCCTCTAAATTATGGTACCAGAGGGTCCCTGTGCACAGGTTGGAAGGTGATGAAGGTGGGCTTTGGGAGAGTTTGAGGGACTGTGGTTGATATTTTGGCCCATCTGGGCTCATATCTCTTGGGTTTCTTGAGGTTCATGGAACATATTTGGACCACAGTGAAACGTGAGAAACCCTTCAGAATAGTGGCCGTGGAAATAAATAGCGATGAATATTTATGTGTTTAGACCAGAGGTCAAGAACATTTTTTTAGTTCTGAGGGTCATTAGTGAGTTATATAAGGTCTATGGGGATTGTAGGTTCCAATGGTGGGAATAAAGTATAGGCCATGAGGGGAAAGGAAGAAAGTAGGTGGGTTGACGAGAAAGGAAGGGAAGAAAGGAAAAGGGGGTACAGAGAAAATAAAGTGTCCATGAGGGATTCAACTAATTGTTATAACCAGCGGTGACTTCTGGCTCTGCTTTTGGTTAAAATGATATCCTTGGTTTAAAGCAGAATTCCCATAATTTTCCATATGAAAACTACTTGGGATTTTAAAATGTTTCTGGATTTTCCTGCAGTTTTACTCCCATAGTGTAAAGGGTGGATAAGATCAGTTACTGGGCGACCAGGGTAGATGGAGCTTGGGGAACTCTCCTTCCAGGTGGGAACTCCCTTGAGTTGTGGGGCCAAGGTATTACAATGGTAACTGTCACCAAGATTAACCAATTAAAACTCCAAGATTGCCTCTCCCCTACCCCATTCTCTTTGCTGCCCCCCTCTTCCTGTTACCAGGTCACATTTGCTAGGTTCTATTGACCATGCTGTCACTGGAGGGGAAAATGGTTTCTGTCTTTCCAGCAACACCTGATCGCTCAAAATCTTGTTTGAAAATATTTGGAACATGGGCAATTAACCAAAGTACATTTACTCCAAAGAGAAAGGAGAAAGATTTGGAGTAAGATTATTTGAATAGTATTGGAAAAAAACGACCCAAGAAAATGGCTTTCAACACAGATTTTCTTCTGTATGTGTTGTATAGTTTCTCCTGACAAGAAAAGATCTGGAGATAGGTTGTATTTTTGTTGTTGTTTGTTTCAGTTTTTTTCTTCATATCTCCAGGATTACTTCCTTCAACCATCCACCTTTCCTTCCTTTCATCCATTTACTCGTCTATTAACCAGGAAACATTTGTAAGGAGTCTTGTTTATGCCAGGATCAGAGCTAGGCACTGTGGATAGAGAGATGGATGAGAAGTGATTCTTGCCCTGGAGAGCTTACAGTCCAGTGTGTATGTGTGTGTGTGTGTTGGGGGGGGGGGGACATTAATTACAGTGGTGTGATGGATGCTCTAATAAAGTTCAGAGCAGTGTGCTTTGTTACCCACAGAGTCATAGAGCAACGATCATCTGTTTTACCTCAGCCTTCTAAAGGTCTTTGATTCCTCGAAGAGTAAACTATGATTATCAAATCCCAGGGGTGCTATATTAGGTGTGGCTTTAAAATGTCTTGTAGGTTACAGTTACTACTGAGTCAGAGGTGGTGAAGGAGGAGATGACTATGAGATTTATTCCTAGAGTTCATGGAATTCTGAATTTATGTTTCTTTGGCTCCTTTTTCTCTCTGAGCATAAATGTGTACTGTAATATAGCAATGTTCCCTTCCTGTGCCAATCTGTCTCCAATCTGCTGTTTAGCTTGATTCTTCAGGATTCCTGTCCTTATCCAAAGAGTTTCACTAAAAGTTGAAATGAGATTGGGATTGATTGAGTCTCACATCCTTCACTCCAGCCAATACTAGTCAAATAACAGCTGCTGAGGGCTTAGCCCCAGTTGAGCAGATACATCACAATTTCTCCAACTCCTTCTTCATTGTCATTAATCCAGAAACCATGGACTTTCCAAAGCCAGGCTGCAGCCAGGAGAAAGGACAGTGGCAATGGGAATGCACGAGTCTTTGGGAAAATGCTTTCAGGAAGAAAACAAATTTGGTCAAATACCCAAGTGATTTTTATTGCCACTAGGAACAAGAATAGGAAAAGAGAAATATGAAGTTGGGAAAACGTTTGTTATTGCTGAAGTCTGGATATTTCTAGTATCCATGTAAGAGATTGTGTGTCATAGTAGAAAAGATGCTTTTATCATTTCCCACTGAAAAGCATTGTATATTTTGTTTGATTCTGAGGAAAAAATCTCCAACCAAAAGAGAGGGAACATTCTAGATTCACATATCACCTTGAATGCACGGCCTTAGAAAACAACCAAAAACCTCAGTGCCAAGAGAACATTTTCTCTAGTCATTTATTCTCCCCTGAAATGAGTTTGTTCGGGTTGTTGAAAAGTTGAGCTGCTTCACAGACATTTCTGTGAATTATGTGGTTGAAACATATTGTTGAGCCTTGCATTGATCCTGAAAATGTGATCTTTTTTTTTTTTTATAACAAAGGCAGGAAAAAATGATCAAGACCAGTTAAAAGAAAGGAAGATAGAACAGATATTTTTGAAGGAACAGAACTAAATTTAAAGACAAAACAGAATGAAAAAAAAAGCATGGAAATTGCTTTATAAACTGTTCTATGTGGGACATTAAAGGCCTGATTTTTGGGTCATGAGGGTTGACATTATCAAGTTTTGGCATTTGCTGGAGTAGATAGAAATGTAAATAACACCCAGGCACCCAGATGACTGGAGTGAATCGGACCTGATGATACTTGCCAATCTGTCCTTTTACTACCTCATCTAAGTCTTGGACCAGAGCCCATAGGTTGGACCAGCTCTTTAGGGGCCTGATTCAGGGTAAGGGCACAGGAATTTGCAAGTCATATGGTCAATAACATCTGCAATAAAATTTTGAGATTTTCAGCAGGAGGGTACCATGGTGATATAAAATCTCTTACCCCATCACTGGGTGGCCTATATCCCATCTCAGTAGAGCACTAGTCACTACTGACTCTGCCAACCTTCCTCACCTGCCCTCCCTATCCTCAGTCCCAACCTGTGATGACTCCTGCTTTGCCAAGTCTTATACCTCATATGAACATCTTCTGACGGTTTTTAAAATTAATTAAATCTTATAGTCAAGTCACATTAATTATTGAAGAAAATCTATGAGTATCCTACTCAACTGAAATCAGGGAAGAATGACTCAGAGAAAAAACTTTGAGAGCCTAATTATGGAAGTTCACATTTAATTAAGGCATACCTTTTTCAAAAAGGTGATGAGGTCTCACTATGTGAGACTGGCCTTGGACTCCTGGGCTCAGGGGAACCTTAGGCCTCAGTCTCCCAAGTAACTGGACTAGAGGCATCCACCACTATGTCTGGCTCACATTTTCATTCAATGGCACTTGCCAATATACTTGTAACAGCAACTTGAGGAACACATATTGACTTTAGGTGAAAATGTTCATCCTTTTCTGACTCACTCCATCCTGAATCTACTGTAGATGTTATATCCTGCATAAGCTACATACATGTCTCCATGCCTTTGTTTGTGCTGTTCCTTCTGCCTGGAATACCTTTTGTCTACTTCTTCATCTAGCTAATCATATCACGTCTCTCTCTGGATCACAAATGTCTGTAAAAATGCTGGGTACATCACAAGTGTCCAAGTGAGAGACAAATTCAATGAAAAGTCATTTGCATGGAAATGTTGGTGTTATTTGCTATAGGAAAAGTATGGATCAAGAAAATACTAAATAATACTAGGTAAAAATTGGATAATTCATTTTTAGACATTGGAAAAGAAGTAGCATTTGGGAAGATAGAAGGAAGGGGATTGTAGATAGAGGAAATTGTAGAATCAAAGGCATAGAGTTGGAGATGAGTATGAGTTCTGGGAAAAGGGGTGATGTAACTCATTTGGTTGGAAGGTTTATTGAAAGAAGTGACAGATAATAGTGTTTGGAGGACCTACGTTACTGAGTCCCTTGAGGATCTGGAAAGAGATGAAATAGGTAATGGGTAGCCACTGAAGTTTCTTAAGCAAGAAATAACCCAATGCAATGGTGAATTAGGGACATATAGTCTAAGATAGAGGGAGAAGTTACCAGCAGCTGTACTGGTGAAGGTGAGAGCATGGTGTAGAGATAGAGGGGGGCCATTGTGGGCCAGTGGGAATGAGGCGGTAGGCATGGGGGAGGATTCATCCTGAAATCTGAAAGGAAGAAATGCCAGATGTGGTTAGAGATGACTATGGAAAAGCAAAGTTTTTTTTTATTGACTTAGCATTAAGGACACATAAACATCTGAAAGTAGTATGTCATAAATAAATATATTTCAACCTCAAAGACTTTCTTGACTACCAAACCCTAATTTGTGAGGGGAGACAACTTTTGAGTAATAGATGATTTTGGAGCTCTAGCCAAGCTTATCATTGCATTTTGGGCAAAACTCTTTTCTTCATCTAGTACATAAAATGTAAGAAATTTCTCTGCAGATTCTAGATTAAAATGCTACAAAATTTTCCTACCAAATTATATGTGTATCAACAGTGTGTGTTTTCTCATATCTTCTCTAAAACTGCATATTATCAAATATTTTGATCTTTTTGTTAATGTTGGGTAGAAAATAATATCTCATTTTAATTTCATTTGCATTTCTCTAATGAGTGAGGTTAAATATCATTTATGCACAAATAAACCATTTGTGTTTGTATGTATATATATACCTGTTGTTGCCCTCGTGCCTATTTTTATAATAGGATTCTTTGTCTTTTAAAAAAATTTAAAAAATTTATTTATTTTAAAGATGTGGGGTACAATTCAGGATTAGGTAGATAAATGGTCCTTTTACAAAAAGTTTATAGGTAAACTTTGGACCTCTGTTTGGTCCCCACTTCACCTGGTTTGAGATCATGTACCCTTATTGATGTTATGTTTCTTCCCCCTCCTCCGGCAGTTTCCTGCTACTGCCAATCCCTTTCTTATAGTATTATGAAAAATGTTCAGGATCCACTTATGAGTGAGTACATGTGGTACTCAGTTCTTTGTTTCTGTGATAGATCACTGAGTATTATAGACTCTGAATCCATTCAAGTTACTGTGAAGTCCATAATTTTATCCTTTATGGTTATACATATAAAACTTCTTTGTTTATTAACAAAATTAAGACTATTAAAATTATTTTTAAAAAATAAATTTTTATAGATTTAAAAATTTATGGGGATTATCAAACTGTCTAAACGTCTAGCAGTTTGGTTTAGAAATCTTCAAAAACTACCCTTTGTAATCTTAAACTAGTTTTTTTAAAAGAAATTGAAGCCTAGAATGCTAAATTAAGAAAAGTAAAATACCAAAATCTATCCTGATATTTTCAGATCTATCTGTCTTTATGGTCTTTGTTTCTCTCCCCCCACCCCCCCATCGATCTCTCGCTCTTGAGCCAGAGTCTCACTCTGTCAAAAGACTGGAATGCAGTGTCGTGATCATGGCTCACCTCAACCTCCTAGGCTCAGGTAATTTTTCTGCTTCAGCCTCCCATGTAGCAGGATTATAGACACCATGCCCAGCTAATTTTTTGTAGAGATGAGATCTCACTCTGTTACCCAGGCTGGTCTCAAACTCCTGGGTTCAAGCAACCATCCTGCCTCAGCCTACCAAAGAGCTAGGATTATAGGTGTGAGCCACTTCACCCAGTCTGACTCCATAGCTTTAATCTGCACAAAAATATGAAGTTAGGAGGTATTTCAACACAATTTTCAGCTTTTTGCCTTGGAGTATCTAAGGTCATGCCCAGAATGGGATGAAGAAAGTGTATGGAGAGATCAAATCGCTGACAGGTGTTTCCATCTTGGTCCTCACACTTCATCACCTTAATGTCCATTACCTTAAGGGAACTTGACAATTTAAACTGACCATTACCTTTATGCCTGTTATAGACTGACTTGTGTACCCCCCACCTCTACCTTTTATATTTTGAAATCCTAGTCCCCAATAATTCACAATGTGATGATATTTAGTGATAGGGGTTTTAAAGAGATAGTAGGAATAATGAGGTTGCTAGGGTGGGCCCTAATCCCATATGACTAATATCCTTATAAGAAGAGAAGATTAGGACACAGATATACATAGAAGGAAGACAATGAGAAGTTGGCCATCTATAAGCCATCAAGAGAGGCATTAGGATGAAACCAACCTTGCTGACACCTTGATCTTAGACTCCCAGCCTCCATAATTTTCAGAAAATGAAATTTCTGTTATTTAGGTCATTCAGTTTATGGCATTTTATTATGGCAGCCTTAGTGAATGAATACAATGCCTTATGGAAAGTGCCATAATGTTCATCATCTGGCTTGAAGGTCAAGTTCTGACACACGAAACCATGGACAAAAAAATACCTGCCTTGAGCTAAAAAGAACCCTACTCATCTCGTCTCTAGCAACTTATAAACAAAGAGAGAATAAATGAAGAGAGAGCCTAATTTCAAGGCATAAATTTGGGGGCTATGCTTTTCCTAATTTTAAAGACTATGAAAGTCTTATCATTCCTAGCCATAGTCAAGCATTTTTGAACACATGTCCATCTAAGTGGGTTCTTCTCTGTGACTCTAGGACTTAGGTCCCATGTCTGGAAACTTCCCTTGAATGAGAAATGTGAGAGACATGTCTCTCTGTGATAAGCAGGTTGGTCTGGTAGAAAAGAGTATTAAAATGAGAATCAGAAGACCCATGCCTTAGTCTTGATTCTGTCACAAATTTCCTGAGTGGCCTCAGGTAACTAAATTTACCTGTTTGGGCTTAGGAATCTTACATGGTCCTCATGAATGGCTTTCAGACTCAGTTCCATGGAACACTAGAAACTATGGAAGAATTTTAGGAGTTTTGGAAACTTTCCATTTGATTTTATCTTGCAGAATATATTTTAACTATTAAAAAACACTGCAATGAAATAGCATACATTCAGATGTGTTCTGTTTCACATTCTAACATATCTAAGAACATTAATATGTTAAAATGTGCTGGTAGGTTCATTTGGAATGAATGTCAGAATAAAATCTTGCCATCTGGTCTATCTGTTTGTCTCCCTTAAACTCTGGCACAACCACTGCATGTCTTCACTGACATAAGGTAGCACCAGCAAGTTTGTGACCATGGTATATTAGTACCTGCTTCGGTGAGTGCCAGATCAAATTTATTGTATTTTCTCTTCTCATGGCATAAGACTTGTTTATACACACACAGATGACTCTCTCACATCTTGAAGACATCACATTAGAGCCAGAATGGATGCTTTCGTTCTGGTTTTATGATTAGAAATACAGGCATTTATTAGGTGTCACTAACAATTCAACTTTGAAACAAATAATTCATGCTACTTTTCTTGCAAGCTTCTGGGTGGATTTAGTTGAGCAGAAACCCAAGTTCTAAGGCAAGTTGTTTTTAAAACAAAAACTATTGCCATTTGCAACTACTTAGTCAGATGAATCAGTATTTTCTAAATATTGTGCAGTTAAATCAAAATAACATAACACATCAGATGCAGAAGATAATATGATTGTGATTATCTCAAATCTTTACATTCATCAAATCGGTATCAGAGTTGTCAGTGATATGCTTTATATTATACATTGTGTATTTGAACTCATATATTAGTGAAGGTCTACTTTTATTTGTTTTAAAAATTAGGATTTCACACATGATTTCATTTTTACTAAGGGTAACTGTGCTTAAAGAACAACAGCAACAACAACAACAAAACCTACCAGATCAGATGATCTTCAAGATTTCTTGCAGCTTGAACATCCTGGAATCTTCCAAGGTGGGTGTGAGAAAGGTGCAGGGAGGAGTGAGTCAGGAAAGTGAAAGACAGCTGATCTGATCATCGCATCTAGATTCAGCTTGGAGCTTTCCTCTACCTTTTAAACAGAGAGGACTAAGTGTCTAGGCACATACAGATGCCCTTTCTGGAACATCACACCTGGTTGAGATTTCAACTATACAACTTGGTTTCTACTATGGTCCTGGGAAAACCCCATGGTTATCAAAGAATGTTGCAAAGATTTTCAAAAAATATTATTTCATAGAGCACAGTATGATTATTTTGAAACTTGCTAAAATCTCGTTAAAAGTATTGCGTTTGCCTGGACACCTCTCTGAAACAAATCTCTTCCAGAGGCAGTATCTGATAGGATATGTGGGAGGATGGGACTCAAGGCTAGGGGAGGGGGTGGGTGGGCATACCAAGCACAAGGAGTGATACAGCCCTCTTGTAGCTGGTGCAGGGACTGTGTGTAGTCGAAAACAGGGGCCCTGATTGGTTTCAGCTGCCGTCTTTAGAAACCACCCTCATCAGAGTTGATCATATTCCCGAGGCTCTCCCTGGACATGGAGCTCTATGGCCTGGTCATGATAACTCATTCTGTAGGTGGACAACACCAACAGAGCTTGCAGAGCATGCAGAGCTAGAACAGAGCTGCATGGTTATCTGCACCTGCTTTATTCCAATGGCTCCTCCCCTGAAGATGAAAAGGATTTGAATCTAGAATGCCAGGGGGAGGTAACTCCCAGCATCTTACCACGAATTATGTTCACCCACTGTGATGACCGATTTCAGGCCTTATTTTTTTTTTTTTTTGCTGAAAGACTAGGAGAGTTGAGGTGGTACTCTCCTGATCTAACCTTGCTTATTGCATTAGTTAGGATAAGCAATTACCTATGTATAACAGAGATCCCAAACAAAAGTGACTTAAGGAAGACAGACTTTATTTTTCTTTCCTATAATAGCCAAGAAGTAGGAGGCCCAGGGCTGGCATAGACCTCTGTTCCATAAAATTTTAAAAAGACTTAGCTTTTTTTATTTTGCTTTCCTCCAACCTTAGAGTACTGCCCTTACATGAATAATCCAAAATGGCTCCCTCATGTCCATGACCCAGGTAAGGAGATGGGGGAAGGAGAGAAGAGTCCCCTCAACATTTAAAGAACACAGTCCTGGAAGTCAAATACCTCACTTTTTCTCACGTTCTCCTGTGCAGAACTTGCTTCTGTGGGCATGCATAGATTCAGAGGAGACTGGGAATGCAGTTTTTAGTCTTTGCTGTGTACTCAGATAAAAACAATGGGTTTTATGATTTTAAAAAATAATGGAAGAATGGATATACAAATATAGCTAGCTGACTCTTCAAGGATGTTTAAAGAAGTATAGATCACTATACTACTATTTGGAACTCTGCAAACCTGGTCTTCACCACAGAGGTAGATGGCCAAGATTGGCAGGCATAATGTGTAGGGGGCAAGGGGTGCTGACGTCCCTGGTCTAATGGCTGGCACTTTATTATTATCCTTATCATTATTTATTTTTCTCAGAGACAGGGAATTCCAATTTTCAGTAACTTCTGAACTCCTTGAGAATGTCAAGTTGAGAAGGGTTGGTCTAGATGTTCAAAGGATCACAATGTGTAGACCAGAGGATTTTAAACCATGCCCTAAGTACCCAGAGTTCTTTACAGTTCTAGGGGCGGGTGGAAGAAATGGAAAACAAGGGCCCTTTGACCTAAAGTTCACTCCTCACTTGCTGTTTAACCAGGGCATCTCATTCTTGTATACTTTTTTTTCTTTGTTCACCTATAAAAGATTTTGGACTAGAAATATGGCTTTTATACTTCTGCTAGATCATTGGAATTGAAATACTCATAATTCAGAAAATAGAGATTAAATGACAGGTTAAATACTAATGCCATAATGAATTGTATGCCTATGTGATGGTCTTGACCTTGTTTTGTTTTTTTTGTTTTTGTTTTTGTTTTGGCCAGGAGACAATTTCAATTGAAAATAAAAGGAAAATGCCAGAATGGAAAAACATAAAGTTTCAGGGGGATCTGATAGTTCTGAAGAAGCAATTACTTAATAGTTTAAAATTCACATATCATTTATGTATCTATTCCCTTCCTTGATCCTTCTTCATTTACAAATAAAGAGATCAAATCACAGAGAGGTAAAGTGACTTGCCCAAAATGGCAAGTTAAGAGTGCTAGAAACAGGATTAAAGCCAGGACTTTGGAATCTTCACTACATACATCCTTTTCCCTACTCTAGTTGCTGGATAAAGACCTATTCCTAGAATACCGAGACCCGAGTCATTTCATCTTGTGAGTCTGATTTCTGCTGCAGGAGCAACCATACTCTGAGCTCGAGTCCTCTGTTCTTCCCCCTCCCTCTCATCTCCTGTTGAAAGTCTATCATAAATCAGACACTGTCCCAAGTACTAGAGATACAGTAGTACACAAGACTTATGGAATCTTTGTGGAACTTAGTAATTGATTCTAGTGGGAGCTACAAAAAATGAAAGCATAGCTAAACATGCACAGTATTTTCACATAGTGATAACTGCTATGAAGAAAATCAGAATGGAGAGCAGCAGGGAAGGAGCAGAGTCTGTTTTCACTGGATGGTCAGGGGAGGATGAGTTATATATGAGCAGAGACCTGAATAAAGGGAAGAGGTAATCCGTGGGCTATCTTGAGGAAGAGAATCCTGAGATGATGGAAGAGCAAATAAGTAATTACTATGCTCAGCACAGTCAGGGAACTGCAAGATCAGTGAAGCTGGGAGTATAAGTAAGATTTCTGAAAATTATTTTCTTTTGTTTTATCATGCAGGAAGGGGAAAAAAGTAGCTAATTTCAAAAGCAAATTTTTTAATTAGTTGAGGGGTATAAAATTATGTGCATAAGTGGAAAAACTGGTTTAAACAGGGGTCCAAGTCCTCTCTGGGTCAGGAGGGGTGGTAGAGAAGGAAGGAGCAGATGTGGGAGGGTTGCCAGATTGGTGGGAAAATGAGTTAGTCCTATTTTGTTAGTAAAATATCAAAGTCAGTAAGGGGAAAGTCAAAGGGGTGAGTGGGATTGGGGGGAGCAGGGCTAATGGTCTTCTAAGATATGAGAAGTGAATTTACCACCAAATATAGAAAGGCTGATATTGTGACCCACTTGGAGTCTGTAGTATTAAGTGAGATCAATCAGCATGGATGGCTGTGAAATTTTCCCAGTGAGCACAAAGATAAATTTAACCATGTGTTTAGTATTCTTCATGTGTCCATTCTGACTCGTTCTTTATCCTTCTTCACCTGGCTTGGTGCCCTGGGAATGATTCAGTGGATTCCTTGGCTTCTAGACTGAGTTTGGTCAGTGGCAGGCACAGGCAGGAGTCTGAAAGGCAGATGGCTGTAAGGTGCTTGTACTTACTTTCCAATGGCTCCTGGTTGGCGATTACTACATCCTTCTATGGAGGCCCAGTTTCTACTGGGCAGAACTCATCTAAAGATGTGACTTTTTGTCTCCTCCTTTAGGTCCCAGGAACCATTCCCTCTTCTTATTCCTTCAGTTTTAGGGGTGGTAGTTGCTTCCTATTGTGGTTAGCCATGGGGTACTTCCCTGTCCTTTATTTATTTTATTTTATTATGTTATTGTGGGGTACAGTTAGGGGTTAGGCATACAAAAATATTTCGTTCAGGTACCCTTGTTGATAAGAGGTGTCTCCCCATCCCCAGATAGATACCCACCACCATTAATCCCATCCCCCT